>JAOUQZ010000027.1:965326-977643 GCA_028564935.1 Neosilurus hyrtlii
CACACAATTCGCTACAATTCAATACAATTCAATACACGATTCACACTCAGTCACACAATTCGCTACAATTCAATACAATTCAATACACGATTCACACTCAGTCACACAATTCGCTACAATTCAATACACGAGTCACACAATTCAATACACGATTCACACTCAGTCACACAATTCGGTACAATTCAATACACGATTCACACTCAGATCGAGTCACACAATTCAATACACGATTCACACCCGGATAGAGTCACACAATTCAATACACGATTCACACTCGGATAGAGTTACACAATTCGCTACAATTCAATACAATTTAATACACGATTCACACTCAGTCACACAATTCGCTACAATTCAATACAATTCAATAAACGATTCACACTCAGATCGAGTCACACAATTCAATACAGGATTCACACTCGGATAGAGTTACACAATTTGCTACAATTCAATACACGATTCACACTCGGATAGAGTTACACAATTCGCTACAATTCAATGCACGATTCACACCCGGATAGAGTCACAATTCAATACAATTCAATACACGATTCACACTCAGTCACACAATTCGCTACAATTCAATACATGATTCACACTCAGAGTCACACAATTCGCTACAATTCAATACAATTCAATACACGATTCACACTCAGTCACACAATTCGCTACAATTGAATACATGATTCACACTCAGTCACACAATTCGCTACAATTCAATACACGATTCACACTCAGTCACACAATTTGCTACAATTCAATACACGATTCACACTCAGATCGAGTCACACAATTCAATACAATTCAATACACGATTCACACTCGGATAGAGTTACACAATTCACTACAATTCAATACACGATTCACACTCGGATAGAGTTGCACAATTCAATACAATTCAATACACGATTCACACTGGGATAGAGTCACACAATTCACTACAATTCAATACACAATTCACTACAATTCAATACACGATTCACACTCAGAGTCACAATTTGCTACAATTCAATACACGATTCACACTCGGATAGAGTCACACAATTCGCTACAATTCAATACATGATTCACACTCGGATAGAGTCACACAATTCACTACAATTCAATACACAATTCACTACAATTCAATACACGATTTACACTCAGTCACACAATCGCTACAATTCAATACACGATTCACACTCAGAGTCACAATTTGCTACAATTCAATACACGATTCACACTCGGATAGAGTCACACAATTCAATACGCTTTAATACACGACTCACACTCGGATAGAGTCACGCAATTCACTACAATTCAATACAACTCAAAACACGATTCACACTCGGATAAAGTCACACAATTCACTACAATTCAATACAATTCAATACACGATTCACACTCGGATAGAGTCACACAATTCACTACAATTCAATACACAATTCACACTCGGATAGAGTCACAATTCACTACAATTCTATACACGATTCACACTCGGATAGAGTCACACAATTTGCTACAATTCACTACAATTCAATACACGATTCACACTCGGATAGTCACACGGTTCACTACAATTCAATACACGATTCAATACACAATTCACTACGATTCAATACACGGTTCACACTCGGATAGTCGCACGGTTCACTACAATTCAATACACGATTCAATACACAATTCGGTACAATTCAATACACGATTCACACTCGGATAGAGTCACAATTCACTACAATTCAATACATAGTTCACTACAATTCAATACACGATTCACACTCGGATAGAGTCACAATTCACTACAATTTAATACACGATTCACACTCTGATAGAGTCACACAATTTGCTACAATTCACTACAATTCAATACACGATTCACACTTGGATAGAGCCACAATTCAATACAATTCAATACACAGTTCACTACAATTTAATACACAGTTCACACTCAGTCACATGATTCACTACAATTCAGTACATGATTCACACTCGGTGTTTCATCTGATCAGAACACCGCTCTACAATTCACACGGCTGTGCTGATACCCTTCCTTTCTTTGTAGAAATCTGTTTTATTATTAAAGTCACCCTGCAAATGAAAGCATAGCCCTCCACTAATTTACAATCGCTTGTCTCTGCTATCTCTCTCTCTCTCTCTCTCTCTCTCCTTCCCCCCCTCTCCCCGATCCTGTATGAACCTTTCCATACACTGAGGCAATGAAGAGCTTTTTAGAGTTAATTTGAAGATATTCCAGGCACAAACACAAATATCGTGAGCCCGAAGAAAACACCTCTGTTTCTAATGCTGCCGTCTTTCTTCCGGCCTCATGAGACCTTGTTACAGACCTTGCCAAAGAATTTGGCATTGAAAGAAACATGGTAAAGATGTAGATGTTTTGTCCAGAACTGATCCAATCATCCAGTTCTCTCGAAGGCATGATTGGGTCGATCTCTTTCTTTCGGATATGTATCACACCGCACATGATGTACCAGGTGTTCAGGAAACTTCATAATAAACCCGACCGCCTCGCCAGATGAAATGGACGTGAAACACACGCCTCCGTCAGCAGAATTGTTTGAGATCGAGGTGTAGTGGAACCGTAATGCTATTGGCTGTCTACAGGTTCGACTTCCTGTTTTGGAACCCCGTTTATAAGGAAACATTGTGTTCCTCGAGGCCCGGTCGTGACCCAGACAGTCTGAACGCTGCTCTTACTGATAGAATGATCAGAATCTCCTTGTAAATCCATATCTTTCCTTCCTTTAGGTACGTCGGAAACCTCTCCAGGGACGTGACGGAGGCTCTCATCATGCAGGTCTTCACCCAGATCGGACCCTGCAAGAGCTGCAAAATGATCATCGACGTGAGTAGATACGTGGATCTTTTGGCACAGGGGCAGAGCTAGAATATCACATTTTCAGCTCCTGTAGTCACGCGAGCCGTTCAAGAGGTGATGTCACAAGGTCACTTCAAAAACTAATAAGCACAAAGTAAACGGTGTTCTTCGGGATATAAGTGCAGTATGGCTTTAACAGATGTCTGAAGATTTCTTTCCCAGTGTGAGCCTCTCTCTCTCTTTTTCTGTGTCTCTCTCACACAGACGGCAGGAAATGATCCGTACTGCTTTGTGGAGTTCTTCGAGCACATGCACGCTGCCGCCGCCCTGGCCGCCATGAACGGACGGAAAATATTAGGAAAGGTAAGACAAAGACCGTTCAGGTTTGTGCCTTTGTTTAATTTCTTTTATTTATACAGTAGGTAAGTGAGCTGAGACTCCCGGTGCTCTTATGGGGGGTAATTACTTTTGCACTTGAATGTTGGACTGGATATCAGAAAAGTGAGTCTGAAATCACGTGACTGGAGGCTCTGTATCAGAACCTGCTGCGACTGTTTGATCGTATTCTGGATTATTACACCGGACACGTCTGAGGCGATCCGTTTATGTTTCATACGGGAAGAAATTTGTGGTGCCGTGATGACGTCATAAAAGTTCATACGTAAATTGTGAAAGTTTCTGTGTGACTCTCCGTGAGCTTCTAGAGTTACATCGCGTCAGTGTTTTATAGCTGAACAACTCACTGTCTTTTAACCTGTAATAATAATAATAATAATATAAACTAATGTTCATGTCACTTATTAATTAAAATCCTGATCCAGCTGGATTATACACACGTGCCGTCATGTCGCAGCTCCTCACGACGTTGTTGCGATGGGAATCTTGTGAGGATAAACAGCAAGAGGGTGAAATGTTGTTGTTACATACTTGAAGTTTATAAAACCACCGACTTGTTCTTCCATCTGTTATTTATTTATTTATTTAAGAAATAATTATCTTTCTGGATTTTGTAATCCAGAACAATCCATTTTGTAACGTAAATAATTTGGGGGAAATTTTTTTTGTGTTAAATTTCTGAACAGATTTCCGAGTAAAAGGCATGTCATGAAATATAAACTGAACATAAACACACACTTCCTTGTTCTTGCTGCGTTGAAAGGAAAGCGCGGCGTGTACAGACCTGATTAATTTCTGTGGTTTTAATGACGTCATCACATGCAGCGTGATGCTAATTTAGGTACTGCACGGTTCTTTCCTTTCAGTGGTAACTTATGGCGGTGCATGTACTGTTATTGTGAAGTACGCACTCATACACACACACACACACACACCTGCATACACACGCTAGGCTTTTTTTCTCTTCCGCGATGCATCAGCAAAAATATATTCAGTGCAAATATTTTATCCTTGGCAGGTAAAGAAGGAGCGTTTGAGGAGTAATACAAGTTAATGTCACTCTGTTGTAAGTCTCTAGAACTTTTTACTCCGTAGAAATATCTTTATTTCATTTTTTTAAATGAATTTTAAGCGACCGCTCAGGAGCTTTTTTTTCCCCCCTATTTATTAATTTTTTGACTTATTTGTGGATTTTTTTTTTTCTTTTCCCTCATCACTCTGTTTCTACGTTTGGAGACTCATGTTAATGTCACGCGAAGCACGTTAGAGGGTTTTTCCCGCCCTGCGTTTTTAAGAGTCTTAATCGTCTTTTTCCTTCTTTTTCTTTTTGTGTTCTTCTCAGGACATGAAGGTGAACTGGGCCTCCATGCCGAGCAGCCAGAAGAAAGACACGAGCAGTAAGTGCTGATCTCCTCCTTCCTCCCCAGGAGCGTTTTCCTCGGTCCTGAGATGAAACGGTCACTTCCTGTTCTCACTTATATTACAACAGCTTTCAGTCGCTCCTGCACCAGCATCTCTTTTAAAATGAAGTCAAAGGGTGCGTGTTTTGAGATGATTCCTGGAAAAGGGCGGGGCCACGTTGTGATAAACTGTAAATCCAGTGTTGATGTAATGCACGTTGAACCATGTGTCTGGTTTTTATCGGATTCACTGAGGACGCTGTGGATTATATTTCAAAACACTTGTGAGAAATCGTTATATCCTCACAGGATGGATCAGTAACGGAATTCAGGTACACATGCAAGACAGAATCTGATGAACCCAGTGGTGACAAACACCCGTATGGAGAGTCGAGCACGTCGTCCATCAGATTTCAGCAACAAGGGCTTGTGGCGAAGTGAGATCTGACTTTCAGAAATGTAGATATGACGACGCCCACAAACAGTGTAAAATATAAAATATCTCCATTTCTGAAAGTCAGATCGCACTTCGCCGTGTTTCTATGCCTGAGTTCTCGCACTGCTATATGGCTATTATAGCTGCCACTGTTGGGCCCCTGAGTAAGGCCCTTAATTGCTCAGTTGAATAAAGACCATGAATGAAAGTGAATCTCAGTTATCCTGAGATCCAAGCAATCCAATCGTGTCGTTCCCGTGTAGGGTGTGCTAAATGAAATTCTTTTGCTAAACAATAATTTGTGTGTGTTATCTTTAATATAACGTACAAACATTAAGGGTCATGTTTGCTTTTTAAAACATCTTTAAACAACATAATACTGATTAAACATTTAAAGACATTTCTGTAGCCTGTGAATGAGCAGTTACTATAGTAACCGTATACAATACTATAATATTGGACCAATCAGAATGGTGGTGAAAATGATTCAGTTCTCACAAATTCTGGCGTGTGTGTGCGTGTGTGTGTGTCCTGGCACAGATCATTTTCACGTCTTTGTTGGCGATCTGAGCCCAGAAATCTCCACAGAGGACGTCCGAGCCGCTTTCGCCCCGTTTGGAAAAATATCGTAAGTCTTTTTTTGCATTTTTGTAGTTCACAGTGTAATAAAATGTTTTCTGCATTTGAAACACAGTGTGATCAGGTGACGTGGAAACAATCCGTTCTTTTATTTCTGAGAGTTGATTGTTGACATTTGTGTTCAGTGACGCTCGTGTGGTGAAAGACCTGGCAACCGGGAAGTCCAAAGGCTACGGCTTTATCTCCTTCATTAATAAATGGGTGAGGAGTCGCTGGGTGTGTGTGTTTATATGTTCTTCTGTAAAATTGTCGGACTTCTTCATGGCGTGTTCTGTGATTGACAGGATGCGGAGAACGCCATCCAGCAGATGAACGGCCAGTGGCTGGGAGGAAGGCAGATCAGAACCAACTGGGCCACCAGGAAGCCTCCTGCCCCCAAATCGAACCTCGAGAGTCAGTGCAGTTCTCCGTTAGAAACTCAGCTCGATATATAATTCTCTCTGAGATCATTCCGAGTCTCTGACGTTTCTCCTCCGTCTGTTAGCAGGCAACACCAAACACCTGTCTTATGAGGAGGTGCTGAACCAGTCGAGCCCCAGTAACTGCACCGTGTACTGCGGGGGGGTCACCTCCGGACTCTCAGGTGTGTGTGTGTGTGTGTAGGAAGCCCCTTCGCCTGCATCCAGACTCACCCTTCGGTGATGGATATACAATGAAAGGATTTTTGTGCTGTATTTTGAAATTGTCTGACTCACTTCCTGCTCCTGTACTCCAGATCAGCTGATGAGGCAGACTTTCTCTCCATTTGGACAGATCATGGAGATCAGGGTCTTCCCGGATAAAGGTTACTCGTTCGTCAGGTACGCTGTGGTGTGTGCACGTGTGTGAGGGATCATGGCCAGTGAACTGAGTGGACTGGCAGCTTCATTAGTTTTTGATGTGCCAGTTTGAAGCCATTACTAAGTGTTGGACACACTGCCTCTCACCGTTTACTGTAACAGAGTCTGTGATTTTGAGGCCAGCTGAGAGCTCGGCCGTGCGATCCGACAATCAGATTACACTCGAAAAATATCTCCAGGTTTATGTTTTGCTCTGTTTATTTCTTTACGGCAAAATAGACTCATTTAACCCATCCAGATCACTGAGATCCGCGCCACACAGCGGCACATTTTTGTACTAAAGTGGGTTTTTGGTCATTGAAATAATTTTGAATGCTTTACGTACAATGCTAACTATTTTACCCCTGTTATCAAAAGCGTTCTGTTTTAAGCCCTTTGAAGCTCCAGGATCAGCTCTCGAAGAGGCCGACACTGATAATAGTCACAGATAATTTATTGTTAACGTGTTGGCCGGTGACAGACATCAACACTGCCATCGTTTTCAGTGGCGCTTTAGACCTGTCCAACACTTAGTAATGGCTCCATGTTCGGCATGTCACTCCCTATACTAGTGAATAGGCTACTGCTACTTACATCCTGATTGAATTGACTCCTCCTTCTCCTCCGCCGGCAGGTTTGATTCCCACGAGAGTGCCGCCCACGCCATAGTGTCTGTGAACGGGACGTGCATCGAGGGCCACACGGTCAAATGTTACTGGGGGAAAGAAACCGCTGATATGAGGGCCATGCAGCAGATGGCCATGCCCCAGGTATCACCCTTACTTTTAGTGTGTGTGTGTGTGTGTGTGTGCGTGCGTGTGTGTACGTATAAAGTCTGTACTGTAGACAAGTTTGATGTGACCCGTTTTATCTCCCGGCTCTTACATGTCATGGGTATTAAAAGTTTGCACAGCCCCATTTAAATGATTTTTTTTTAATTTGTGGGAATAAAAAGTTGAGTCCTGTCAGATCATCTTTTCCCTTTGATGTCCCATTCACATGGAAAATCAAAGGGTTTTTTTTTGGGGTGGGACTAAACTCAGTGTGGCAAACAGACACTCGCCCGAATGTGAGTGAAACGCTTGCCGGGTGAGTCGACCTGATATTCGCTGGTCCGTATCGATGACTAGGTCATGCTTGGACTTCTGTTGCGAACCGTAGAATCTGTAAAAAGTGATGTTACGCGGCCAAACACCGGCGCTGTGATTGTTGTTCTGCACATGCGTCTTCTGTGTCGGGGTCCGCGTGGAGATTCATGTCGTCTCGTTTCCGAGCAGGTTCGGCTTCATGATACGAAACCAGGGCGTTGTTCTGAATCCCCACTTTCCACTCGGACTTGTACTATCAGTTTGTGTCTCTTCGGTTGATGATTTTTTTTCCTGTCTGCGTGAGCGTTCTCGTGCATCGGGTCAGTGTGGAATGATCTTAAAGGCTAATGCAGAGGGGAGGGGAAGGAGGAAATGGTGACGGACTGGAGGGGTGCGATCGAGGGGTGTGGTGATGTGGAGCATGATAAACTGTAAAAATTGCTCAGCACTGAGTGAATGATTGAGGTTGGTGTAGCGTAGCGTTTATGCTCTTTTCTTAAAGGAGCTTTCAGGTTGTCCATATTTCACTCTGTAATATGTTTTATACTTTTGTTTGTAGTGTATAACACTGGTGCCAAATTCTACATGTCTTGAAATAAAATCCCTTGTCAGACAGTTTGTGCTTCTTTTTAATGCCCCCTGAAAGTGCATGTACGTTTACGGACCAGTTGCCGTTTCCATCAGTTTGCTACACTGGTAACTTGGTTGCGTAAATCTGTGCATCCCTGTACTGTGCTGTTTTTTCTGATCTGTGAAGAAAACCTTTTTTAATTGGATGCAGGATGAAATAAATCCCTGGCATTCTGCATTTTCTTCTTCTTCTGAGTAATCCGATTCTTCTGGTGCCTCTGAGTGTCAACTTCTCACTTCTATATTTATTCTGTAGAAAATTTCAACACCTAGTTGTTATTGACTGTATTAATCTCTCGCTGTGTCTCTCTCCCACTGTCTCTGTGTCTCTCTCTCAGCAGAGTAACCCAGCCTATGCGGCTCAGCCGTACGGTCAGTGGGGTCAATCTTACGGTAATGGCCAACAGATGGGTCAGTATGTCCCTAACGGCTGGCAAATGCCGACGTACGGCGTGTACGGCCAGGCCTGGAACCAGCAGGGCTACAAGTAAGTACACCAGCAGGGCGTCCGCCACCTCCTCTTTCCCCTCCACACATAACCAGGAGGGCAGAACAACGCCAGCGGGACGGACCATTCCATCATGAATTGGGGGGGTGGCAACGGACTCTGCCCCGATGTACAGCATATTCGGATCATTAGCCCACCCTCGTCACCTGGTTTTGTTTTCATTTGGGTTTTTTTTCCCTTCATCTTGTAGTTTGGACTGATTTAAAAATAAAACATCAGTCTTTTTAAAAGTGTCATTTTTTTTTTTGTTGTTGTTGGTTTGTTTACCTTTATGTATTTATTATTAATCTCCCAGCCTGTAGTTTATTCCCAGTTTTCAGTAGATTCATGAGGTTTTCTCTCCGGTCAATTTATCCCCCCCCCGTTTATTAAAAGATGATGAAGTGTTGGAACGTCACCCCTGTGTACTGTTTGAACTTTTTCCCTCTATTATTTTTTTCCTTCATACGGACACTGCAGCTCGACATGATCGATTTTTTTTTTTAATCTTCTTTTTTTTTTTCCCACAGTCTGGTAGTTTTGTAAAAAAAATATATATATAATAAAATAAAATGGAGGCGGTTTCCTCAGTGGCCTTGAAGTTCACACAGGTTTTCGTGAAATATTGTTCCTGATTTCTCCAGCTTTTAACAAAATTCATTATTACGCAACTTCCTGAATCCGTTTATTTTCCTTTCTGCGATGATTGATTTTCTTCAACCTGCCACGTGGTGGTTAATATTTCATTATAATGTTCAATGCTTATGTTAAGCTCTGATGTTGAAATGTCCTTCTCTTGCTCTTTTTTTGATATAATTGAGAATCATGTTTCCTTAAATGGAAGTAGGTTTAGATTAGGACTCCAGAGTGCTGTACGTTGTGTGTAAAGATATATTTTTTTGTAATTCTGTTTATGTTAACGCTTGTAAATCAGGATCTGTTTACCATCTTGTAAATTGTTCGGGCGATCTCGAGCCGCTCTGTCCATGTACGGACTTTCGATTTATTTCTGCGTGGTTTGTTTTTGTCCCCCCCCCCTCCCCAAGCCAACACGTCACTGTGTTTGATTTTAAAGCCAAAGACGAGGATCGCCGTCAGATATCCCTAGAGCTCTCTCAGCACCTGTACAGATATCCAGTGTGCTTGGAAAAGAAACAGGAAGTACACTGCTTCTCCTGCTTTTCCACTTCCTGCCACAGAGCCGAGCTGGTCAGGTCATGTGTGTTTGTGTGCAAGGGCACCCCCTCCCCCCCACCAATTTATCAACTCTTCAGTGTTTTCTGTTTTGTCTGTTCTGTTCATCACTCAGTCCTTTTAAGAGTTCAAGCAATTAAATTCTTTTCAATCTGTATTTTCTTCCAGTGTGGTAATTTTTTTTTATCTTATTTTGGCAAATAAATCACTTGCTCTGCTTTCTAGAAGTAGAAATTTGTATTTTGTAAAAAGCTGAAGAAAAATGTACTGTTCATCTTGGAATTTTTGGGGTATTTTTTTTTCTTCTTTTTTTTTTCTTCCCTTCCTGTCACTCATTCCGGTTTTCTCCTCGACTTCTTTTGGAGGGACATTTAATTTTGTGTAAATAACGTGATATTAATGGATATGATAACCATTAAAAGGCTGTTCCAGTATTCTGAGACTCTGAGAAGTTTTAAAAAATGGCAGTTTGTGTCCCTTTTTGTTTTTTTCCCCATGTTGTTTTGTGAACTGCAATTTTTTTAAAGAGAGAAATTTCCCTGAGGGTACAGACAAGCAAAAAATAAAAAATAAATGAATAAACAAGTAGGCATTAATTTGATTTTTTACAATTTTTTTTGTTAAAAGGAAAAATTCTGCAGCTGTACGCACCACATGGTTGGAAGGCAGCGAGGCGTTCGGTGTATAAATAATTAGAATGTTTAGTAATTGTATAGTTTAGTAATGAATGTAATTCATGTTCTATAACTGAGGGTTTGTTTATAAACATGGTGGTTTTCTTGCCTGTTGCACAATCATTTTTTGATTCATTTGTTTTTAGCCACTATAGTATATTTTTTTCTTTGCAGTTCATCCTTTAGACTAAACTCATTTGATTCAGCAATAATATAAATAAATAAAGAAGAGCTCAATGACGTGCATAACTTCAGTAATGAATTTCAGTGTGACGTCATTAATGGCTCCACTTATACTGAAGAGAATAAAACATGACGTCATCCGGTTATCAAAGACTAATCAACAGTGGAATTACTCTTCTCACACTCAGACTTCTGACCAATCAGGATCCAGGGTTGCTGTAAATAGAAATATTTATTATACGACCCCCACAGGACATTAATAATGAGCTCAGATCCTGTAGCCGGTAGATGGCGCTGTTCGAACAGAAATCCTGCTCCCATGTTCTTCCTGCATGGTGTAATGTCTGTCTCTCTCTCTCTCTCTCTCTCTCTCACACACACACACACACACAGGGTAGTTTCAGGTTTGTTAATGATGAGTGTATCCGGTGTATTACAGCAGATCACACAGTGCACTACAGATAAAATTTTATTATCATGCAAACAAAACTTACATGTTCATGCAATGACGTCATTCAAACACAAAGACAAATTTATAAAACAAACATGCACACATTTTTACACCCCACACCAGCCAGGATGAAGCTTCATGCACACCGTGACCAGATTACACAATTACACAATACTTTTGTATTTCGTGATGAACACTGTGGACAGCGTGGGGGTGTGTGTAGTGAGGAGCCCGTCCGCATTACAACAGGAAGGTCCTGGGTTCCAGTTCCGGGCTCAGCGAGGGCGTTTCTGTGTGGAGTTTGCATGCTGTCCTTGTGTTTGTGTGGGTTTCCTGTGGGTACTCCGGTTTCCTCCCAAAGCCCAAAAACATGCACAGTGGGCTAACTGGTGCTTCCAAATCACCCCTAGCTGTGAGTGTGTGTGTGTGTGTGTGTGTGTGTGTGTGTGAATGGTTCTACGTGTGTTGCCCTGCAATGAATTGGCGAGGTGTACATGGTGTACCCTGCCTTCTCCCAGAGTTGGCTGAGATAGGCTCCAGCCTCCCTGTGACCCTAAATAGGGTTAAACGGTTTGACAAATTAGTGAATGAATTTGCTTAAAATAACAAGCTGTTTGACTCATGTTTAGCATTTTATATATATTTACACTAGATTATTATCCCTGTCAGTCTAATCGGTGGTTATTAGCAGCATCAGCAGTTTTAAAAAAGTGAATTAAGTGCCACTGACCTGCTACCACTATTTATATATATATATATATAGTCGATACTTCTTTCCTTCTGTGTCATTTATTTTTTCTTATTTATTTATTACAATAAATAACATCCTTAACAGTTTCCTCTGGTTGTCATGGTAACACTGTAACAGGAGCCTGGTTTTCTGAAACGTGATTTAATATCTGAGGTGGATTCCTGTTATAAGCGATATATTCTTATATAAAACCGTATCATGGATGAAGAATGCTTTTACTCGCTGCGAATACCTTAAATGTTTTTTAAAAAACCTTTAAAACTGATGTTTAACTTTAAAGATGTCATGTCATGTCATTTTCTGAACCGCTTAATCCTAATTAGGGTCGCGGGGAGGCTGGCGCCCATCTCAGCCG
>JAOUQZ010000027.1:979093-990061 GCA_028564935.1 Neosilurus hyrtlii
ACTGAGACTGACAGGTACAGAGGACACGCCTCTTTCATTGAGACTGACAGGTACAGAGGACACGCCTCTTTCACTGAAACTGACAGGTACAGAGGACACACCTCTTTCACTGAGACTGACAGGTATAGAGGACACGCCTCTTTCACTGAGACTGACAGGTACAGAGGACACGCCTCTTTCACTGAGACTGACAGGTACAGAGGACACGCCTCTTTCATATTATAAATGTGATATGATGAAGTCTTTTACAGATATATGCACAAATTCAAGATGTACATATGTACAAAATGCCCTTTCTATGCTATCAAATAATTTAAAAATATATTTAAGAATTTTAATGAATAAATTAATGAATAATGTTGCATACACACTTTCTGACAGTCTCTTTTTGACAGAAAGTACTATAAAATATATTTATTTCATTTATTTTTGCCTAAGAACTTTATTTACAACTTTTTTTTGTAAAAATGTTACAGGGTATAAGGATTAAAGGAAATTTCCAGAACTTCTAGAAATTATTAAAAACAGCTTTGATAAAGATGTCATTTTTAGGTCTGTCTGATTGGGGGACTGGGAGGAGTTACAGGTGCTGTGTGTGTGTGTGTGTATGTGTGTGTGTGTGTGTGTGCCAGCTGTCAGAAGATAAACTCATTACACTGATTAACCTTGACGGGTCCAATGTGGTCGCCAGCAGCAGCTCACCGTTAATGATACAATTAATCCCTAATTAAGACACACTGTCTAATGTGTGTGTGTGTGTGTGTGTGTGTGTGTGTGTCACCAGTGCACTAATTACATTAAATGGCTGATCAAATTTGGCTGATGTGCTACACACACTCCATCACCTGCAACACCTCCAACACACACACACACACACACACACAATTACACAATTACACACAATAGCTGTGTTCTTTTCTCAACCTATCACTAGTTTATCAGTTTACCCATAGATGCTATTGAAACTAAAATAAATTTTTTACATCTATAGCTAGCTAACATTTTGTTTTTTTTTTATTTTTCCCCATTTTTCTCCCTAATTTAGTCATTTTCAATTCCCATCCATCAACTTTTTGCCACCGACCAGGGAGGGGCCCTCTCTCCCTCCCGTGAGAGCTCGGCCAATCAGCTCCCATGGACTCCTGGCCACGGATGGCTGTGGCATCAACCCGGATTTGAACTTGAACGATCTGTGGGTTGATAGTCGCGCACCTTGTCAATGCGCCACTCGGGAGCCCTGGTAGCTAACATTTACTACTTAGCAACTAACATGTTTGCATCAAGATGGCAATATATGACAAAAAAAGTATTACTTATTTTTTTAAGTTAATTTCAGGATCTCTGTTTGTTTTTATATAAAAACTCATGCTAATTACTTTTTCCATTAGCTAGCTAGCTTACATGTGCTAATCCGACAGGAATTCTAAGGTAATGTTAATTCATGTTTCATAAATGTTTTACTGATAATGCTAACATGGTAGCTGATGCTTGAGAGAATGTTTTTTAAAGTCATATTCATAAGAATATTCTTTTATTATTATATAATTTGCTACACTGAGCTGACATGAAAAGATTTTTGAATTTAGATTTTGTTCTTACATTTCCTTCTTCATTCTCATCCTCTCTTCTTACTCTTCCCCCTTTCTTTCTCATTTTTTTTCACTCTTTTCTTTTTCTTCTTTTCTGTTTCTCCTCCTATCTTTCACTCAGTCTGTCTCTTTCTCCCTGTTGTATTGTAACTATTCCTCCCAAAACCTTTTGTTATTTCACATGCACTCTTGCGTGTGTGTGTGTGTGTGTGTGTGTGTGTGTGTGTGTTTTGTCATCGTCACCTCATCAGTGTGTGTGTTCGAGCGCATGCTGCAGTGTATTTATGCAGTTTGTCTGTATAAAATATGAGGTGAGTAAATTGGAATCCAGAACAATATGAGATGGAGCTGTGTGTGTGTGTGTGTGTGTGTGTGTGTGTGTGTGATGATCTGATGACATTTTTATGACTGTGGATAGAGAGGGAAACAGGAAGAGTGAAGCAGGGCCAAATGAAAGAAGTAGGCAAGCTGGACAGAGATAAAAGCGCAACATGAAAAGAGGGATGACAGACATGAGAATGATAACAGGGAACACATTACCCACACGCATGTACCAGGGCAACACATACATCCCCCCAACACACACACACACACACACACACACACACACACACACACACACACACACCCCTCCAGCTGACTTCAACAGACTCACTGACTGGAGAAAGCGTGTCAGTGGCCCACATCACATCTCTTATTAAGAAATAAAGACATTACTATTCTCAAAGACACACCCACCAATTCTCAAAGACACACCCACCTATTCTCAAAGACACACCCACCTATTCTCAAAGACACACCCACCTATTCTCAAAGACACACCCACCTAATCTCAAAGACACACCCACCTAATCTCAAAGACACACCCACCTGTTCTCAAAGACACACCCACCTAATCTCAAAGACACACCCACCGATTCTCAAAGACACACCCACCGATTCTCAAAGACACACCCACCTATTCTCAAAGTAACACCCACCTGTTCTCAAAGACACACCCACCTATTCTCAAAGAAACACCCACCTATTCTCAAAGAAACACCCACCTATTCTCAAAGACACACCCACCTATTCTCAAAGACACACCCACCTATTCTCGAAGACACACCCACCTATTCTCAAAGACACACCCACCTATTCTCAAAGACACACCCAATTTCACATGCACTACAATCCTGCACTTGTTTTGGTGTGTGTGTGTGTGTGTGTGTGTGTGTGTGTGTGTGTGTGTGCTTTGAAAACAAAGCTCACGTTACTACAAGCTGTGGGTGGTGTATCCTGACGGGCAGCTTTCTGTCAATCAAACTGATAACAGCAATTTAATAACCTGGCTTTCACACACAGACTCACACATACACAGAGGGAGAGAGAGGGGACCCTGTCTTTCAGGTTGAAACAGGTGTGTGTGCGTGTGTGTATGCGCGCTCCCGTGTGTGTGTGTGTGTGTGTGTGCCTCCTATGTGCCTATGTATTTGTATAAAGGTGCGTGATCTTAATGGTGGGCAGTTTTAAGAGATAGTTTGTGAATGTCAACGAGTCTGTCAAAACAACCATCCACCCATCAGGTGACACACACACACATACACACACACACACACACACACACACACACACACACACAACATGCCAGTACATGTCGAAAAGTCGAGATGAAAACAAAATGACTGTCAAGTCACAGCACAATTACAGTCAACCCCAACAGTATAGGCGCCCTCCAATGAAATCGGTTCTGAATAAAATGAAAAATTAAGTGGAAAATGAACAAAAGTGAACCATGCACAACCTTCCATACGATATTGTATAATATTTATTTATATTTATCAGATTAGGAAGGCTGTTGTTAGCTTTGTTAATGTTATCACTACCTATTAGCTATGTGTTGTTTAGTTGTTAGCTAATTACTAGCAAAATATGCTATCGATATTGTTAAGCCAACTACTGCATTGACTATATATATATATATATATAAAGAAAAAACAACACAGAAGCTCAACAGAAATGAACAAAAGACATAATAATAAAAAATAACACTGCGTAAGAGGTGTGCTGTGGGCGGAGCTGGACAGGTAGAGAAACAGGAAGTAAAACTCGAACAAAAAGATAAAGGACCATGATGATCCCAGTGGTATAAACCCAGAGTGTAAAAGTAAATTAATTAGTTACAATAAAATCCACAGGTGATTATGTTGTGGTGATGGACAGGTAAAGAACCAGGAAGAAGGAAACACAGCAAACAAGGAAGGAAGTGATCGATTTAACAAGAGACCCGAGTGGAAAAAATGGACACTAAGAAGACAAATACTGTAAAACGGGTGGCGACTTCTAGAAAGGGGTATGTTCGGGATGTAGCTGGACAGGTACTGAAACAGGAAGTATAAAATAAAAACAGGAAGTAGCATAAAAGATAAGCAAAAAAAAAGGCTTATCAGTTTGAACCATTTTAATTTAAATTTACAGCATTTGGCAGATGCTCTTATACAGAGCTAAACTATTGAGGGTTAAGGGCCTTGCTCAAGGGCCCAACAGTGGTGATTGAACCACTGACCTTCCCATCAGTAACCCATCACCTTGACCACTAAGCCACCACTACCCTAATGTATTTTTGCTGCATAAAGAATCTTAGTCCTGCTTGTTTCTCTCTTTGTTTACTCTCCTCTATTCTTTTTTTCTCTAAATCAATCTTCCTCAGCTCTTTATTCACATCTTTTCTCCCCATTTCTTTTATTCTCTCTTCCCTGGTTTGGGAATACGATTTATTTCTCCTCCTCGAACTTCCTCTCTCCTGTAATATCTCCTGCACCAGCTATTAATTTGTCTCCTCATCTCTCTCTCTCTCTCTCTCTCTCTCTCTCTCTCTCTCTCTCTCTCTCGTGTTCATGTTAGGCCTGATTGAGGGACGCAGTGTGTGTGAGGTGAAAGCTCTCGTCTCCTGCAGTGATCTATGGTGCTGCTACTCCTCCCCACAGCCCCATTACAGCCTGATTAATCCGCCTGTTCGCCTCAATAATTCATCCTCTGAAGAAAAAAATTGTCAGAGAGAGAGAGAGAGACAGAGAGAGAGAGAGAGAAGGATAGATTGAAAGGTTGTGAGACTACTAGTAAAGAAAGAAGCGAGTATGTGAGTAAAAACGTTTGCAGGTAATAAAATAAACCCGAGCAGAGCTTTAAAGTGAATGAAGGATGGCGTTAGTGCGCTGGTGTAATAGTACGTGAAAATGTACGATGCCTGATTCCGCAGCCGTATTAAATCTCATTCTTCTTCATTTAAGACGTGCTCACCGGTTCCGTCCTTTCCCCCCACGAGATATATCGTTTAGTTTTATTGTTTTTGGAGAACGCGTTCATGGAGAGTGACTGTGGAAGTATGCACGTCCAAATGGAATCGGGAGGTGAGAGAACGCCGCGGAAGGAAAGCACGTCGTGCGACTCTGCGTTATGTGTATCCTGAACAGAAGACGAAAGCGGATGTTGCGGTTGAACTTGGGCTAAGGTCGTGTTCACGATACGTTGCTCGTGCTCGGGACATTTCAGTGTGTCACGTTTGATAGGTGCGTTCGTGCGTAGCGATGTTTTGACATGCCACCCGTGAGCTCAACAACACATACACTCGATGAAAGATGTTCCACAGGTTTTGATTTGCATGTAGGTTTACTATGGCTGTACACGAGCATGTGGCAGGCGGCGCCGGTGGTGAGAATCAGTGTGTGTATATGTGAGATGTTTAGTTGGTGAAATCAGAGATGGTATCAGCATCACCTCGCGAGATAAGACACAGGGAGCGGCTTGCTCTTCACAAACATGAAAATGGCGTACGTGCACGATAGCCCGTCACACAGCTCGTGTGTTCTGCTGTATGCATGAGTGTGTGAAGTTCTCAGGGTTGTCTGGTTTTCCCACACATTTCTGCACAGGAATTCGATGTGGGCCATCATGAGGAACAAACAAGAAAGAAAGAAAGAAAGAAAAGGAGGGGGGAAAAGTCTCTTTCTGCAGCTCGTCACACTGAGCTGATCCGTCATGGCATACATCATGTGAGCGGCATGGCCTCGGGAAACACGGGGCAATTATGGTAATAAATAATAATAGGATTGGCTACACGACATTATGAGTGATGGAGCCTCTCAGATCTCATTTACATTGCATTTCTGCTGCAATCATCGGCCGCTCTAATGCAGAGCCGAGCAAATGAGCCCTTTTCTCAGTATTGGGCAATTTATGTCGAAACGACTGGCACGGGAAGCCAGTCTATAAATCATGTTGAAACACATGCACCCAATGACAGCTAAATCAACACAGAGTAATTGCCTTGAGATGGGCTGGAACTGGAGTTGGCTGGACAAGGAAAGACAGAGAGAGAATAAATAAGAGAACATGAGAGAGGTATTATGCAGCATGCAGGCGGTACGGGTACATGCGGGCGTTGTATTTTTAACCTGTTCACGACACCGCGTTTAAACACTTTTTCACATGCAACAATTAATAAGTAGTGTGTCACAGGCTTTCATGGGGGCTTCTGCTTTGATCTGGATTCACCCACACACTAAAACACACCGTGAGAACGTACACATAGTACTGTAGTACTCCTTCCAACCCACAGGGGGACAAAGTATAACTCTGAGCCACTGTGTGCTTCGAAAGGGTAAAATATAAAATGCTGAATACAGATAAATTTTTATAAATAAATAAATAAATAACTAAACAATCAAATAAATAAATAAATGTTAAATTATCCTTCAGTAATATTTAGGCTGTATATAATATTTCTTCAATGCTAAAAATTTACAGGATCGATCTTTCTTCGTGGTTAACACACAAGAAGGTCCTGTGTTCGAGTCCCAGGCTCAGCGAGGTGTTTCTGTGTGCAGTTTGCATGTTCTCCCCGTGCTTGTGTGGGCTTCCTCCAGGTACTTCGGTTTCCTCCTATAGTCCATAGACATGCACATTAGGCTAATTGCACATTCATGATTGTCTGTACCTTTGAGTGGGACTGTAAATGTGTGTGTGTGTGTGTCTGTATTGCCCTGCAATGGTCTGTGGCTGTTCAGGATATACCCCGCCTTTGCTCAGTGTTGGCAGAGATAGGCTCCAGTCTACCCTAACAATGGATAAAGTGGTTCAGCGAATGAGTGAACCAATAATGACCGGAAGGAAATATTTTCATTCTTTTTCAGTGATTATAAAATATTTCATATAGTCCTGTTATTGTAAAGACCTATAGACTTCCAGGTCCTCACAATGTGCTAAAGACATGCACACACATCCACACCCACACACATACAAACACACACCTTCACACATAAATAAGACTCAGTGAAACACTTTATTTGATAAGGACAGAGTGATTGGAAGGAAAGTTTACATTCTCATATTTTGTGAGGACCTTTAGTACTTGTATGTCCTCACAAATGCTAAATATGTGTTCACACACACACACACACACTGAGAGAGAGAGAGAAAGAAGAGAGAGAGATTGAAGACTTAAATATATGCTTTATTTTATGAGGACCTGCTGACTCTAAGGACTTTTGAAATGCTCCTATCTTTGTAAAGGACCTTTAATCCCGTATGTGTAAGTGTGTATACAAGTATTTCAAGTGTTTCCTCTTTATATGTTTAAACACACACACACACACACACACACACACACACACACACACACACACACACACACGCACACACACAAAAGACAGTTTAATGAAGACCAAGGGATTGTGAGGGCATTTGACATGATCCTATCATTATTGGGACTTTTAGTAATTTTAGCTTTTCATAAACGGTTAAACACACACGCGCACTCGCACACACACACACACACACACACACACACACACACACACACACACACACACACACACACACACACACAAAGACAGTCTAACATTATGCACACACACAGAACAGATTTAAGTCTGAGTGAATGAGTGCTTTAGTGCCTCTCAGTTGCTGAATGACTGTCTTTGTGTGTCACTCAGGAGTGTGTGTGTGTGTGTGTGTGTGTGTGTGTGTGTGTGTGTGCGCAGTGATACATTGCAAACATCAGCTTGTCCATCATCATTCATTACCTTGACAAGGAGAGAGATTAATAACCACGGGGTCAGCACAGGGCATGTACACACACACACACACACACACACACACACACACACACACACACACACACACACACACACTGCAGGGTTTTCCAACAACACACAACATTTCAAAAAAGCCCAGTACTGTCAGTGCACTGCAGAACGATGAGATCTGATTAAACTCAGTTTAAACCGTAACTCCGTTTATTTTCTTGAATTTTTACGCTCCTTTATTCACTGGTTTTGAGGTACGCAGATTTCAGCAGAGCATTTTTCATCGCTCCAGTGCTGCTGCCAAAGACCTCACGACTCTCTCTCTCTCTGCTGAACTGTTTTATCCTAGTAGGGTTGTGGGAAGCTGCAGCCTATCTCAGCCGTCTCTGGTGGAAGAGAGGGTACATCCTGAACAGCTCTCCAGTCCATTGCAGGGCAACACACACACACACAAAACCATTCACACTCACACCTAGGGGAACTTGGGAACAGCCAGGTAGCCTGATGTGCATGCATTTGGACTGTCACTGGAAACTGGAGTACCTGGAAAAAACCCACACAAGAATGGAGAAAACATGCAAACTCCACTCAGAACAGCCCTCGCTAAGCCTGAGACTTGAACCCAGGACCTTCTTGCTGTGAGGTGGACGTGCTAACCACTACACCACTGTGCCGCTCCCTGTTTAATACAGGGCTTACAGATCAAGGTCATGTAATTGAAGGAAAATTTAATTTTCCTAATCTTCTGTGGAGAAACTAACTACCTCATAGGCTTCAGAAGCTTTCCAAGATGGTGGTGTGGCAATTGCAAGCAGCGGCCACTCCGGAACCAAAATGGTGCTATATCTTTGTTTTAGCCCGAATTTCAAGTGCATGCAATGGACACCAAAGACTGGGGTTCATGTATATGACCGCCAGATGACACTGCAGCTAAGAAATCATGCAGTTACTAACCTGTATGATGATGAACTCTGCAAACTATGTGACCTCGGCTTGCTGCGAACACCAGGCCTTCAGGCCTCAGCGTCGCCTGATGCCAATAGCTGGAAGAGAGGACGTCGCAAGTGGTGTTCGAGGAAGCAGAAGCGCGGAAAACGTGCGGGTGTCCATGCTAGGCTAAAAACAAACCCTAGCCGGCTGGCACTACCCTCCATCATTTAGTCCAACGTGTGCTCACTGGACAATAAATTGGACAACATCCGACTCCAGTGAACTATATGGCATGAGTAGAGAGACTGCTGTGTCTTTGTTTTTACAGAGACATGGCTCAATGACAGAGTCCTGGACAACGCAATTCAGCTAGCCGGGCTAACCATGTTTTGTGCCGACAGAAATTCAGCTCTGTGCAGTAAGACTTGCTGTGGTGGCGTGTGTGTTTACATCAACACGGAATGGTGTGAGGACTCGCCGCTAGTGGAGTTCGTGACTGTTAGATGCAGACCTTTTTATTTACCCAGGGAATTCACTATCGCTTTTATTATCGGAGTGTACATTCCACCCAGTGCTAATGCTAAGGAGGCTCTGTGTGAGCTCTATAGAGCTATTAGCGAGCTGCAGAATGCTCACCCTGAAGGACTGTTTATCATCGCCAGAGATTTCAATCATGCAAATCTCAAAACAGTGCTCCCTAAATTCCATTAGCATGTGGACTTTGCAACAAGAGGGGTGAACACGCTGGATCGTGTTTACGCAAACATTCCCGGCGTGTATAGTGCGGAGCCCGGCCCCCACATGTTGATTCCAGCATACAGACCACTCGTCAGATGCTCTAAACCGCTTCTGAAACAGGTTAAAACCTGGCCAGCAGAGCCATCTCTGCTCTTCTGGACTGTTTTGAGTGCACTGACTGGGACATGCTCAGCCAATAGCAACTCCCGAAGCGGCTCTATTGACTTGGAGGAGTACAAGGCATCAGTGACTGGCTACATCAGGGAGTGCGTCGATGATGTGACCGTCTCCAAGACCATCATCACACACTCCAACCAGAAACCATGGATGACTGCAAAAGTGCATGCTCTTCTGGAGTCAAGAAACTTTGCCTTCAGAGCAGCGGACAGAGAGGTGAAGCGCGCACACGCCCAGAGAATCCATGGCCACTTCCAGAACAGCGGAGACTTCCGGCGCATGTGGCAGGGCATCCAGACGATCACCAACTACAGGACAACACCACCTGCTTGTGACAGCGATACCTCAATTGCAGACGTGATGAATGGCTTCTACGCACGGTTTGAGGCACAGAACATCACGACAGCGAGGAAAACAATCCCTCCTCCTAACGACCAGGTGTTTTGTCTCTTCACGGCTGACGTGAAGAGAACTCTACGCAGAGCCATCCCATGGAAGTCCGCTGGTCCTGACAACATTCCTGGCTGAGTGCTCAGGGAGTGTGCAGAGCAGCTAGCAGATGTCTTCACTGACATCTTCAACATCTCGCTGAGCGGCTCCATCATCCGAACATGCCTAAAGACAATGACCATCGTCCCTGTGCCTAAGAAGTCTACGGTCTCCTGCCTCAATGACTACCGTCCCGTCGCACTCACACCAATCATGATGTGCAGTTTGCAGTCTGCGTATCATCCTAACCGCTCTACGGACGATGCCATCATCACAACCCTACATCTGGCCCTCACACACCTGGACTGTGAAGACACATATATAAGAATGCTGTTCATAGACTTTCAGACTTCAGCATTCAACACAGACATTCCTCAGCAGCTGATTGAGAAGCTGAGCCTGTTGGGTCTGAACACCTCTCTCTGAAATTGGACTCTGGATTACCTGACTGGGAGACGCCAGTCAGTCCGGATCGGGAACAGCATCTCCAGCACCACCACACTGAACGCTGGAGCTCCTCAGGGCTGTGTGCTCAGTCCACTGCTGTTCACTTTGTTGACTCATGACTGTGCACAGCTCCAACTTCATTATTAAGTTCACTGATTACACAGCCGTGGTGGGTCCCATCAGCAAGAACGACGAGTCAGCTTACAGAGAGGAGGTGCAGCGGCTAACAGCCTGGTGTAGAGCCAACAACCTGTCTCTGAACATCAACAAGACTAAAGAGATGGTTGTTGACTTCAGGAAAGCACAGAGTAACCATTCCCCTCTGTTCATCGACGTTGATCGTCAAGAGCACCAAATTCCTCAGTGTTCATCTGGCAGAGAACCTCACCTGATCACTCAACACCAGCTCCATCACCAAAAAAGTTCCTGAGGAGCCTGAGGAAAGCCCATCTCCCCTCCCCCATCCTGACTGTGTTCTACAGAGGGACCATCGAGAGCATCCTGAGCAGCTGCATCACTGCCTGGTTTGGGAA
>JAOUQZ010000027.1:1032934-1047470 GCA_028564935.1 Neosilurus hyrtlii
TGTGTATACATGTGTACATGTGGGTATGTGTATACATGTGTACATGTGGGTATGTGTATATATGTGTTCATGTGGGTATGTGTATGTATATGTAGGTATATTGCACATATATAGCTTAGTGTAGTTACGTTAGTTGTCATTTGTATACTTTTCTATAATTGCTTCTAAACTGATTTAATTGTTCCCGAAACAGTTGACAGTAAAGATCTCTTTATCTCTTAACTTTATTACCTGGTAACACGTGAATTCTCATGGTATCACATGGTATAAGCTGTTTTGAATAATATCAATAGAGATAGAAATCTGGGATTGAGGTGTTAATGAGTAAGACAGGCCTCAGGGTCATGACGAGGTTAAACAGCAGATGTAAAAATAGTTCTGGGTTAGAAGTGTTAACGAATGGTGTGTGTGTGTGTGTGTGTGTGAGAGAGAGAGAGAGAGAGTAATGTTGGTTTGTCATCAGGAGTCATTAGTTATGATCACTGGATGAATGTTGTCACACGCGCTAGCTTCATACTCTACGCAAGTTTACAAAGGAGAACTTCTCCCCACTCGTCTTGCTTCCCCTTTTTCTTCTTCCTTTCTTTTTTTTAACTTTCCCCCTCTTTATCATCCTCCTCCGCATTGTTCTGTCAAAACCCGGCACAAAACAAAAAGCTTGGGAAGGAAGGACGCCAACCAAAAACAAGGCAGCAAACTGGGGGGTGGGGGTTGTGTTTGCGGGGGAGGGGGGTAACGTGACGGAATGCGAGAAAAGAAAGAAAATCGATAAGAAGAGAGATAACGGCGTGGATCTCCTAAATCAGTCTGAAAGTTCTCGGGTGAAACCTTCCAGGACGAAAAAATAAGCCAGTAAAGAAAGAGTTTGGGCGTGTTACGTGACAGGCAGCGCAATAAAATACGACAGGCTAATGATATTAAAAGCACAGAGTTGTTGAGACGCCAAGTCCAGGTCCCATAAATCCGCCGAGGGCTTCCATGGCCTGTCCCCGTGCTGCGTAATTAAAGGTGATTTATGTGCTGGATTACATCACAGAGAGATACTTCATATTCCAGCCCTACTTTATTAGACAGCCTGACAGGCGCCAAAAAAATATCGTCGCAGTTGCCTCGGCCGTGAGAGAGCCTCGCTCGACGCTCTGTCTTTTCCCTGTCAGCACGCCCCGGCTGTGAAGGATTAAGGTCCATGTCTCCTCCTTCTTCCCCTCGTTCTTTCTTCAGCCGCTCCATCTTTCTCTCAGCATTCACGATGAATCTCTCCATCTCTCTTTCGGTGTCTCTCTCCCACTTTCTCATTGCCTCATTAGGGTTAATTTTTCTTTCACACTCCTAAAATTCTGTTTCTTTTGCTCCAGTTTGAGATAATATAGGTATTAGGAATTTAGGTGGATAACTTTATATGCATTTATATTGGTTTGTGGGCGGCACGGTGGTGTAGTGGTTAGCACATCCTCCTCACAGCAAGAAGGTGCTGGGTTCAAGTCCCCGGTTTGACGAGAGTGCTTCTGTGTGGAGTGGGCATGTTCTCCCTGTGTTTACGCTGGTTTCCTCCAGGTACTCCAGTTTCCTCCCACAGTCTAATGACAGACACATTAGAATAGTTGGCTGTTGCAAATTGCCTCTAGGTGTGAGTGTGAATAGTTTTGTGTGTGTGTGTGTATGTTGGCCCTATGATGGACTGGCAAGCTGTTCCAGGTGCACGCCTTCACCCAGAGTTGGCTGAGATAGGCTCCAGAGTCTCTGCGACCTTAAGAGGATTAAACGGTTCAGCAAATGAATGAATGAATTAATATATTTATATGTTTTTGTGTTTAATATCCCATGATGCTAATTAGCTTCTTATTGTTAGCTAAAACTTCGGGAATCCACACGAACAAATCACAGTTAGAAATATCAAACATCAGTTAACATTCCTCCCCCTACCCCCCAGAATTAGCATAATGACTAGGCACGGGGCCGAAAAGAAGAGAAGGAAGGAAAGATAAAGAAGGAGGAAACTGTAAAGTCTGCTAACAAAGCAGGAAGAAAATAAACCCACACCAACAAAACCAAATCACTAACGCTTACGCTCAGGAAATATCAATCATCAGCCCGAGAGCAGACGCCTTGCTCGGCTAATTACGCCGCTACTCTGTGACTCGGCGAGAGTCAGCACTTTTCTGATTTCTGCTGACAGGAAGTTGTTTAGCATGATGTGTTTTCTTCACATCTTTTCAGAGCTTTTCCTCGTGAAGAGGAGTACGCCCACACGTATATAGCACAGCTAGTCGCAGCACGCCGTAACTCTGAGTTCATGATAACAAATGTCAAAGCTTGTTTTTCTTCCACTGACGATTTCAGTCAATAATGTGTGAAGAAGTAAACAGGGATGCAACAAGTAAGGGGTATAAAAGATGTAAACATGGTGTGGGGCAAGAAAACCTACCCCCGCTAGGTGTTACTAGCATGCCAGCGGTAGGGCTGCTTGATATCGGCCAAAATCATAAACACGATCCTTTTGGTCAGTATTGAGATCACTTTTATTTAACATGGTCACTCACTGAATTAGGGAGGCATTTACTAAGATTAAAGACAAATCTTTATCATACCGTGTGTCTGAAATCGCTCACTACTTACTGCATTATAGTGAGCTCAGCATTTTGCAGTTGTGTCCGAATGTATAGTGAGCATTATTATACACTAGTGTGCATTCAGTGTATCCCATAATTCATCATGAAAAGTACAGTACATCCCGATGGTCACCACATGCAATGTATTCCATAATGCACTGCGTTCTTCCTAATGACGGGAGGCGTGAGACAAATTCAGGAGTTCTCGCTGGAAAATAAAGGCAGTGAAAGGTAATGAATGAGTGAGTGATTTTTAACACAGGAATTACCTTCACCCGGGACTTCATGTTTAACCAGTGGTGGGTTTTTGTTTGTATTTTGTTAGCAAGATAAAAAGTCATGTGTGGATTTTCTTGAAGTTTTTCCCAGTGGTTAGCACAGTGCAGGGAAACATCAGTAATAATGTCCAGAAGGGCAGCGTCAGACCTTTCTCGGGTGATTCATGTGCACTGTATATGAATAATTCTGTCCAGTTGTTCGTTCGTTTACTCTTTCTGCGAAGCTAGTGGCTTCCCGCCGAGAGGACACGGACAGCTGGTAGAAATGATCCTCTGTAGCGCGTTCCTGGAATAGAAATACTTTGGGAACGGAATTGCACAGCATTAGCTTTGTCATTGATCACCAGACTATAAAGACAAGGAGACGAGAGCAGAAAGAGAGAAATACTGTAGAGAACCACGAGAAAGGTGGAGCAGCAGTTGCACTTTGCTGGCTGTTGTAAACGGATTTCTGGTGGAGAGCAAAATATTCAATCGGTTCGTCTCCGTTCACATGGGTTTCTTGTCTGTTTCTTGTTTAGCGAATGCGTTTCTTGTCAGACGAGGTCCGTTTCTGTATGCCGGAAGGTTTAGGACACGCACTCCACCTGGTTGTACGATTGTTGTGCGTTGGGTGTGCATTTTGTTCAGAACTTGTGCATTCCTCATCCTGTACTTGTCAGTTCGTATCCGTTAATGTCCAGTGGACCTGACTCACGTCCACATGACTACCCGGCAAGCGATTGGTGAACCGGAGGATGATTACTGATAAGGACTTCATGGGAACTGATGAATTTCGGATGTGTAACGGGGGTCTACAGGACAAAACTGATGACTTTAGTATAAATACAATTACCGTACATGTACCAGGTCTGGGATGAACAGAGACGTACATCCTCCGGAGTATCGTGAGAGTCTAGAGCAGCGACAGAGACGACTTTTACCACCAGATCATTTTCTTTCATAAAGTTTCTATCCGTCGGACAACAGTTTGTGCAAATGACCATTGTGGCCACTCGCCTGATGCTAACAAGCGGGGACACGTTGATTATCATTATTAATTAGAACTTTACAAGCACCAAATCAAATCGATACAGCCAAAGGGAAGCGGAATTTCACCGTCCTGCTCGGATTAATCAGGTCGAGGTTTTTATCGGAGGAACCGCCACAGAGGAGGCCTCGTTAGCACAAATGCTTCCGGCTGTGAGAAGGAGATAGAGATTGAGATGGAGATAGATCAGAGCTACTTGTAATTAGAAGGGCAAAAAACCTGCCGCTAACCATTCTGCTAACCTCTAATTCATTCTTAATCCTGTTTCACCCTCCGTCCTCCTCCTCGCCACCCGCTCTGTCGCTATCACCCTCGCCCACTCACTAATACATAACAAATATTCAGCACTTTCTCTCATTGCTCTGGATCAGAATTAAAAGGACCCCCCACCCCCCTTCCTCCATAGTTTCGTGTTAAATGAATGTGTCCTCATAAGAGGAAAATGAACCCATTTATCACCACTTTGTCCTCCAGGGACGCTACAGGTCGTTAGCCATCAACGATCATGAAATAATTAGTTTTACTATTAATGTAGCAAAGCTCAGTGTTCATGCTCGGCCATGCGTTTCTTAACACAGAGATTAATTACATTAATGCGCTCAGTGGCTCACTAAAGGCCTTTAAAAACAATTAGAAATGTGCTAGTCAGGCCAGGCATAGCGGAAAGAGACGACGAGTCATTTACAAAGAAAGCTTGCTAGCCAGTAGGCTAAGATTTGGAAAGTCTAATTACAATTCAAAAGCGAATATTAAGGCTAATCTGCAGCGCCAGTGTATAAATTTCTTGGTTTGAGTGTATTATGATTAACAGCTCCCCAGTGCAGCTAACTGGGTTATCGAAGGCCGGCCATGTCTCTGACTGTCTGTGGTGAGATTAATGTAAAAGAACCATTGCTGATTTTCGTAAAGAGAAGCTGCATCTCCGTTAGCGTGTTTCTGCCCTGCGATGGCCTGGCGAGCTGTCCAGGGTGTACTCTGCCTGCGCCCAGAGTCGGCTGAGATGGGTTCCAGCCTAGACCCTAATTAGGATTAAGCGCTCCAGAAAATGAATGAATGAATAATTAACAGCCTACTAATTAACAATATCGTTAGATTAATTTTGTTACCAGATGTACATGCTTAGCCTGTAGGCTAGTTGTCACTAACTGTTTGCATCGTATAATTATATAATAAAAACAAATAATAATGCAAATGTATGTATAACACATACATTCCTGTATAATAAACATTATTAACTAGTATAATAAGCATTTGGCTAATTCCTAATATCATGAGTGTTATGATGTGATTTCTAATATATGGTGTAATAATGCTAATTATAATAGCTGGCCATTTAAATCCAGAGTATCAGCAACAAATTTTATTTACAGTTTTAAGACAGTCACATGATAATATTCATGCTTAAATGCTAACATCCTAGCCTAGCCAGCTAATGAACATAATGTCCATTCTAACAAGAATTATGTCTAATAAGATTTGAAGTCCTGGTAGTTAGCCAGGTTTGCTAACTGTGTGTGTTTATCAATTTTTTTTTAACAAAAATGTTTTTTATTTATTATTATATAGAAGCCCATTTCTGCCACAAGAGAAAAAAGAACGTCCCCTTGTAAGATGTACTTATAAGATGCTAAGTCATAAATAATAGTAAGTAAATCATAATTATAACCTAGCATCTCATAATTATGACTCACCAGGGGACATTCTTTTTTCTCTTGTGGCAGAGATGGGCTTTCATACAATTAAGGATGTAATAATTAAATGAAAATAGATGGTCCATAATTATCATACATACATTTGTAAGCTAAAGTTATCAAATTTAACCGGTCATGCTAGCATACTTTCATTAAAGCAAAAAAAAAATTAGCACTGGTGCTCTGACTACCTTAACAATGAAATGATAAAACCTTAACGATAAAAGATGATCAGTGACTATCATATTCCAAGATGTAGCTATTGTTTTTCCACATCATGTTAGCAAGACTAGCTAGCTGGACTGTCATTGCAGCCATGCTAATTTCTGTTTTAATGGACACATGCTAGCATGGTTTCCTAAATATGCTAAATTAAGCTAAAAAATTTAACTATGCAAATCACCTTTTTTTAAAAATTATTATTCTACTGGTGCACGCTAGCGTGTGATATTATGTTTACATACACACCTGCTAGCATAGCTTTGAATGATGAGTGGGAAGTAGCTTGCTAAGTTTGATTGATTTAGCGCTGCATTCATAAAAATATGTTCAGTATGGGGAAATTACTTTCAACCTTGATGTCCGCTCTGAGAACAGCTGTGTGTGTGTGTGTGTGCGTGTGTGTGTGTGTTGTGACTTATTTCCTGTCATAAGCGGGTCAGTGGATGTTGAATAAGGAGGTCCAGATGCTGTGGAGATTAAAACTGCAGCAACAGGTGGCTCTGAGTGCTTGGCCTTTTAAGGCAGAAGAAGAATGTTTTCCTCCGACTCTCCCACACACAAATAGCCGTCTTGTCATAATTACGTCCCGTTCAGCCGTGATAAACGACACACACTCGCTGGGGCACTCTCTCTCACTCTCTTAATCTCCAACACACTGTTTCCTTTTCTGACAAAAACTAAAGATTAAGACTAAAAAATATAAGGAGCGGAAAAAGGAGGTCTCATTTACATACTGTATCCTTTCAGGACTCGTTTTTTCTCCTAGTCCCTTCTTTTTCCTGTTGCAGTCATCCATCTTTGAGTTTTCGTGATCGAGAGTGTTAAATATCTGAAAGACGTGTGATTCCAGCTCCATTTTTGCAAGGTACAGAACCAATCATAGACGCCACGCCTCCTTCACCTGCTTCTCTGCGACCCAATCATAGAGGCCACACTTCCTTCACCTGTTTCTCTGGAAACCAATCATAGAGGCCACGCCTCCTTCACCTGATTCACTGGGACCCAATCATAAAGGCCACACTTCCTTCACCTGATTCACTGGAAACCAATCCTAGAGGCCACGCCTTCTTTACCTGCTTCACTGGGAACCAATCATAGAGGCCATGCCTCCTTCACCTGATTCACGGGGACCCAATCATAAAGGCCACGCCTCCTTTACCTGCTTCACTGAGAAACAGTCACAGAGCTCATGCCTCCTTTACCTGCTTCACTGAGAACCAATAATAAAGGCCACGCCTCATTTACCTGCTTCACTGAGAACCAATCATAAAGGCCACGCCTCCTTTACCTGCTTCACTGAGAACCAATCGTAGAGGTCATGCCTCCTTCACCTGATTCACTGGGACCCAATCCTAGAGGCCACGCCTCCTTTACCTGCTTCACTGAGAACCAATCCTAGAGGCCATGCCTCCTTTACCTGCCCACACAATTTTCAAAATAATACACACTTCCATCCCTCCCTCTCTTTCTCTCTCTCACCCTCTCTCCTTTTTCCCACTCTCCCTCACCCTCTCTATCTCTCTCTTTCCCACTCTCCCTCACCCTCTCTATCTCTCTCTTTCCCACTCTCCCTCACCCTCTCTCTTCCTCTCTCTCTCTCTCCTTTTTCTCTTTCCTTCACCCTCTCTCTCTCTCTTTCTCACTCTCTCTCTCACCCTCTCTCTTACTCTCTTACTCTCTTTCTCTCTCTCTCTCTCCTTTTTCTCTTTCCCTCACCCTCTCTCTCTCTTTCTCACTCTCTCTCTCTCACCCTCTTTCTTACTCTCTTACTTTCTTTCTCTCTCTTACCCTCTCTCCTTTTTCCCACTCTCCCTCACCCTCTCTATCTCTCTCTTTCCCACTCTCCCTCACCCTCTCTATCTTTCTCTTTCACACTCTCGCTCACCCTCTCTCTTCCTCTCTCTCTCTCCTTTTTCTCTTTCCCTCACCCTCTCTCTCTCTCTCTTTCTCACTCTCTCTCTCACCCTCTCTCTTACTCTCTTACTCTCTTTCTCTCTCTCTCCTTTTTCTCTTTCCCTCACCCTCTCTCTCTCTCTTTCTCACTCTCTCTCTCACCCTCTCTCTTACTCTCTTACTTTCTTTCTCTCTCTCTCCTTTTTCTCACTCTCCCTCACCTTCTATCTCCCTCTCTCTCACCCACTCTCTCACTTTCTCTCTCCCTCTCCCTTCCTTTCTCTCTCTCTCTTACTCTCTCTGTGTCCCCCCACTTCCCCTCTCAAGGGCATGCTGTAATAAAGTGGCTGCTTGATGGATCAATCCGGTGGCTTGTGGAGCGGTCCAGTTCCTTAATGTAGCGTAGAAGCGCGAGCAGCCCCTGTGGCTCCCCCTGAAGCTTGGAAATGACCCGATCATGCACCGCCGCGCCTGGAGCATAGCCGCCGCTAACGAGAGGTGCTACGCTAATTCTGTAGAGAGACATAGAGAAAAAGAGTCTCGGTTTTAAATCATATAACATACATTGTGGTGATTTTTATTCGATTCTGTATTTTGTAGCATAGTAACGATCAATAAACGTAAACCGTACAGGAAGAGTCGTCCAGACAGTTCTCGCTCTTAACCTACAGCGAAACCATAACTGATTAAATGATCATTATTTTTATGGTCCAGTGACCTGAACCATAACCAAGTACCCATGCTTGGTTTCTTTTCTTTCTACTGCCCTGTAGACTAAGTACCTTACCTAAGAACATGCAAGCTCCACACAGAAACGCTTGGGACTCGAACCCAGGACTTTCTTGCTGTGAGGCGAACATGCTAACCACTATGTCCCTGAATTATAATACACAGTTTTAAATTAATTAAGCGGTTTGGCAAATGAATGGATGAATGTTCCTGAACTAGCAGCACGTATTCCTAGTTCATTATTCCGTGCTTTTTCTATGCTATATACTATTGCTTGTCGCTTGAGCTTCATATACTTAATACGTGTAAACTTCATACAACCTAAGCTCATGCTCAGTACCCACGGATCTGGCTTCTGAAGCAAACAAACGTCGACTCAACACTGCTGGAGAATTCTTTATTGGCGCCTCAGCAGTTCAGAATTGGTGCAGTGTAATGAGGTGTTGAGTTTGAAACTCCTTTCAAAATAGGCCACTTGTAAAACATTAGCCTTTTTATTAAACACAGCAGAGCATGTGCATGAGAGGAATGCAGATTGTAACAGCGATTGGAGCTCACACACACACACACACACACACACACACACACACACACACACACACACACACACACACACACACACCTTTCAGAGAGCCCATGGAATCACAGCCGCGGTGATACAGAGAGCATTTTAATAGCTGACGGATATTCAACGTGCCACACATCATACACTTGTAGGAAAAAGGTTCCTGAAGGGTTGTTTGGGTTGTTAAGGGGTCTCAGTTTCTGCTTAGAATCCTTTTTAAAGAGCTCCTCAGAAACACCTCCTTACTACCAAAGCAGGTAAAGGGCTAGTTCAGAGCGCCTCTCAGACCACTTTTTCACAGAAAAGCTGAAACAGAACCGCTCTTAGCTAGCAACACTTTGTTGGTTTAGAACCATGAACCAATGAGGTCGGGGCCTGGGGTGGGGTGATTGTGACCAATAAGACCAACAAAAACTTTCTGAACATCTTTAAAAAATTGAGCTAGCATAGCATGTAGTTGAATCTGAAGAAGAGAAGATGTATCCACTGTTGTTGATAAATGTGGTGCTAGCGGTGCTAGTGGTGCAGGAATGGTTGGGAAATCATGGCATAATGACGTGGCTCCATGGTGGATCTCTTACCTGTGGAAACTCAAATCGAAAAAATCTCTGAACCAGAACCAACACCAACCAAAAACCAGCACCTTCATGTTACTGGAAATGAGGGTGAAAGGACGAAGTGAAAGTGAAAGACAATCAGTAAAACCTGAGATGGAGCTTCAGATGGAAGTGAAGCTACTGCAGAAAGGAGATGATTTAAACAAGGAGATGTGTTTTAGAGGTCTTGCAGAGGCTCCTGAGGCTTGGTGTGCTTGTTTCTTCATAAAGTCATTGGTACGATAGTGTCATGCCCACGCCTGATTCGCACTCTGACTCTCACGCCCACTGTATTAAGGACTCACCTGCACCTCATCTCCGTCATTGATTAGCGCCGCTGTACAAACCTCCCGCTAGACACACTCCAGTATCTAGCCTTGTTGGAAGTACCCGTTGTTTCCCAGTGGATTCCTTCTAGCGCATGGACTCCTCTACTCTCTTCCTCGATCTCGTTTTCTCCTCTAAAACTTCTCCCGAAGTTCCCCTCAATCCCTGGTTAAGTTACTGTTATTTGTTTATGTTTGTGTTCACCCCCGTGGCAGGTTTCATTTTGAGTTTTTCTCTCAGTTGTGTTTTTGTGGCTCACGGGGCCTGTGTTCCTTTGTGATTATTAAACCCTTGTTATTTTCGTATACTTCCTTGTCTCTGGGAGTCAATTCATAACAGATAGCAGCATGGTGTAGATACACTCATGAATTTAAACGACACAGAAAGGAGCAATGATGTGAAGTTCTGGAGAACTTCAGCTGGTGGAGCTTTAAGTTCTTATTTTTCAATAAGATGTCTGCTGGAAAATGATGGACAACTATTCATTCATTTTCTAAGCAGCCTAATCCTGATTAGGGTCATGGGGGGCTGGTGCCCATCTCAGCTGACTCTGGGCGGGGGCGGGGTACACCCTGAACAGCTCGCCAGGCCATCGCAGGGCAACACACACAAAACTATTCACACTCACCCTTACACCTAGGGGCGATTTGGAACCACCAGTTAGCCTAATGTGCATGTTTTTGGACTGTGATAGTACACTGTTATAAGAATACCTAACACCCCCCCACCCTCTCTCTTTGTGTTTTGCTGAGGTACACATGCTACATCTTGGATGCCGGTGATCCTGATCCTCCTGATCCTTCTGCTTTGTGAATCCTATGGTCTGTCCTGGTGTGCTGATGCTGGCTGGAGTTCTGATCTCGGAAGCCCTTCGCTCCTGCTGATGAAGTTCCATATGGGCTTAGATCTGCACTCAGAGACTGCAAGGACGACTTTTCACTGCTGGTGATATAGACTCTCTTGCTGCAGTTATTTAGGACTTACAGTTGTGGTATAACCAACCGGACTACATGCTGGACTGTAATGAAATTCTCTTATATAGTTTGTATTTTATGGCTTCACCCAAATGAGGATGGGTTCCCTCCTGAGCCTGGTTCCTCTCAAGGTTTGTTCCTCGTGTCAACTAGAGAGTTTTTCCTTGCCACTGTCGCCGCGGGCTTGTTCATTAGGGATGTGCAGGGGGTTGTGTAGGGGGTTGTAGAAAAATTCTTAGATTTCTCCTTAAATTAATTTTATTATGTCAATTGTAAAAAGCGCTATACAAATAAAACTGAATTGAATCAAATTGAAAGGAAACCGGAGTATCCGGAGGAAACCCATGCATGGGGAGAACATTCAAACTCCACACAGAAAAAGTCCGAGCCCGGAAATCGAACCCAGGCCATCTTGCTGTGAGGTGGACGTGCTAACCACCATGCCGCCCATGAAGGAAAACTACAGATTTTTTTAATCTAGCAGGGAGAATTGAAGTTTAATCCATCCAGCTCAAGTTTCTTTTGTTTCCTCAATTCAGTTTTAAATTTAGAGGTTGCGGTGGCTCAGTGGTTTCTGATCAGAAGGTTGGAGGTTCAAGCCCCAGTACCACCAAGTTGCCACTGTTGGGTCCTTGAGCAATGTAAATGTTAAGCAGCAGTCACATATTGAAAATGGAATTTCACTCTGTTCACGAGTGTTTCTTTTTCGTTTATCGTTCGATGAATGCATTCTTTTTCAGGCGAGGTACATTCAGACCAGTGAAAGGTTTAGTGCATGCACAGGACTTGTAACGGACTCCCCAGAGTAAAGGTTTGCACTGGTTGTACAGTTGTTGTATGCTGGGTGTGTTGTGTTTGGAACTCCTTTGTTCCTCAATATGTACTTGTCAGTTCGTATCCGTTGATGTCCGGTGGATCTGACTCGAGGGCGGGCTACATCCTGACATGTAACGGGTGAACCGGAGGTGTGACGGACACAGACCACATGTTCAGTGGATGATTACTGATAAGGAACTCATGGGAACTGATGAAGAGCGGATGTGTAACGGGGGTCCACAGGACAAAACTGACAACTTCAGGATAAGTACAGTATAACTACCGTACATGTACCGGATCTTCACTGGGTCTGAAATGGACAGCGCTGTACATTCCCTGGGGTATCGTGAGAGTCTACAGCAGTGACGGAAACAACTTTTACCACCAGATCATTTTCTTTCATAAAGTTTCCATCTGTCAGATGTTTGTTTACTCATTCCGGTAAGGTGGGACGGCTGCTTTAGTTCCTTGCTGCAGTTACTTCAGTTTTCCTGCTTGATGAAAACATTACAAAGACATTATGAGGAAAAAGCATCAAACATGAAAGGAAATAAGTAGTAAGTACATGTAGCTGGTACTGTTAGCGTACTTTGCTAATCTCGTATGAAGCTGTTAGTTGTTGATTTTCAGTCAGGTGAAACTGAGGTGCTTAAAAACAAACAATGGAGAACAGGAGGAGCAGCGAATGTAGAAACAAGGTAGCTGTACATCCTTATAAGAATAAGATGATCTCGAACTGATCCACGAAGTTTGCTCCGACTCTGCAGCAGAAACTACGATCATAATTCAGTCTTAGTATCTGCTGACTTCAGCTGATGAAACACCAAACGATCTTGTTGCACGAGTTTATTACTCTGAAGAAAAACCTGAACGTGTTCATGAGTGGAAAGTGCTCAGTTTGGTAAATCAAAGCGCTTTCCTGCTTCCTATTAGCTTTCCGCTACGCTACTTCACCCAACCCATCTGTCTGAATCAGCATTCGCAGCAGTTAGAGCTCATTAATCTCACGTTAATGGAGTCTCAACTGTATTAGACTGCCGTAGAGTCCTGATGTGCAGAGCTGCAGAGGAACAGCTTCATCACACCGTGTTTCAAACCAAGTCACAGATATTTCCTTTACAATCAGAGAAAACTAATATTTCTCTGTGCATTGCTCCGGGTTAAACCGAGATTCCGAAATACTCACTGTAGGGATCATGATGGAGCGAGCTGACCTGAGAGTAGACAGTCTTATCTCATGCTCTGAGTTACAGATTAAAGATTCTCCTTCATTACTGAATGTCCCGCGTGCTTCATCTGCTATTATCTCTTCATTCTACCTGAATATGTATATGAGGAATGTTAGCGAAGCGCTTAGCATGTCCACCTCACAGAAAGAAGGTTTGATTCCCAGGCTCAGCGAGGGTGTGTCTGTGTGGCGTTTGCATGTTTTCCCTGTGCTTGTGTGGGTTTCCTCCGGATACTCCAGTTTCCTCCCACAGTGCAAAAACATGCACATTAGGCTAACTGCCTGTTCCAAATCGCCCCTAGATGTGAGTGTGAATGGTTGTATGTGTTTACCCTGCAATGCACCCCATCTTCGCCCAGTGTCGGCTGAGGTAGGCTTCAGCCTCCCCGTGACCCTAATATTAGGATTAAGCAGTATCTCTTATTCACCTGTTCTACGTCTTGTTTCGGTTCTCTATCTGTTTACAATAATAATAACAATAACAAGTCCAAGGTCGATCTTACACAGTGATTTTTTCACTGCTTGTGTCGTGCTGATGACCGGCGTTTTTGTTATGTTGATCGTTCTAGGATCGTTCTGGAGCCTATCTCAGCCATCTCTGGGTGAAGGCAGGGTGCACCCTGCACAGCTCCCTAGTCTGTAGGGTTAGCACACACACAATCATTTACGCTCACACCTAGGGGTAATTTGGAATTGACAGTCTAATGTGCATGTCTTTGGACTGTGGGAGGAAACGTGAGTACCTGGAGGAAACCCACGCAAGCATGGGGAGAACATGCAAACTCCACACAGAAACGCCCTCACTAAGTCCGGGACCTAAACCCAGAATCTTCTTGCTGTGCTAATCACTACGCCACGCTGCCACCCATTGTTATCTGGAGTCTAGTCCACTCATTTGAATTTTTTCATCGGGTAAATCAACCATGTACTGTTTATTCATGTTTTTTATGTTTACATGACTTTCATCCCAGAGTGGAAAAAGAATCGGATTCAATGTAAACATCATTGCAGGAATCTTGAGGAGAAATAAAGCTGATGATGTTGAGAGAGTGAGAGTTCGGAGGGAGACGAGGACAATAAGATCAACGCTGCACAGAAATCCAGATCCGATAAACACACATCTGCTAAGTTTTTATCAGAGTGCACAGAACACACACCCACTGAACACTTCATTAGTGGAGATTCATTTGTCATGACATTATCCCACACACACACACACACACACACACACACACACACACACTCACACACACTCACACACACTCACGTCACTGTTAGATGCCGATCTGCCTCGTCTCACGCACACCAAACATTTCAAACTGCTTCAGGGGTACAGAGAGAGAACACACAGTTTTATTGCTGGAGTCTGTTTAATCTCCACACACACTCCACTCCCTGTGGGCTAACAAGCTATAAAGAAGAGCATCACACACACACACACACACACACACACACACACACACACTCCCCATGGGCTAACACGCTATAGAGAAGAGAATCGCACACACACATACACACACAGACACACACACACACACACACACACACACACACACACACACACACACACACACACAC
>JAOUQZ010000027.1:1096535-1109316 GCA_028564935.1 Neosilurus hyrtlii
GTAGAATGTAATCCAGTGTGTGAGGGTGGTGTGTAGAATGTAATCCAGTGTGTGAGGGTGGTGTGTAGAATGTAATCGAGAGCCTTAATCACTGATCCACCGTCACTTTTACCATCAGCAGGAGTAAAATCTGCAGCAACTGGCAGCCAGAATCACAGATAACACCAACATTTCCCTCAGATGTGGGAATGAGAAACACTAATTTCACTTAGCATCGACGGTTAACAAATCAGGAGCGCTGAGCTGTCACGAAACCTCCAGCTCTGTGTTCATGTTGGCTGTTCGCGTGGAATCTTTTTGTAAACACAGCAAACGACTCGCCCGTCATGTAGTGTTCCCTCACACGTCTGTTTTTCCTGTCTGGAAGTTTCCGTAGTTTTTATTGCAGCTGAATTTGCTATAACACAACTCTGTCTTACACACACACACACACACACACACACACACACACACACACACCGTGTATCGTAGCCCATAACGTCGTGCCTCTCTGTATTATTTGATCCTGCTTATTTTTGTTTGTTTTTTTTGTTTATTAGCGTGAATTCGAGGTCTGCTTTCACTCATCCCTCTGGCCTGCTCTCGGATGTCACTCACACGCCATAAAGCTGTCGCATTCCTCTTCCTTCAAATGCTTCTTATTTCTGAAGACGACATGGCCCCGCCTTTGGCCTCTGAACGCTCTACGCCACACGCACCTCATCCTTCAGACGCACCTAATTATATATGAGTGATTTGCATGCGCTGCCTCTCCCACTCAGATCTTCTTACAGCTCCTTCTCTCCCTGTCTCTTCTTTAATCTCTTTCTCTGCACTTAAATCACAACCGGCAGTTCGGCCCTCTCGCACCACAACGCCGATACCTTACAGTCGGAGCTTGGCCGAGCACACTCAGCCTAATAAAAAAACGCATATATATATATATAAATATCAACAACAACAAATGATTCTATTGCTCCAGCAACTAGTCCAAACAATTACCTCTCTGACACCGACGTCTTGGCCTCACGTACCCAGAGTTACTTTACAGTCTCACAGTAGGCGATTTTATCCCTTCCAGTGTCAGCCAGCATCCCATAAGAAAAAGTGACAGCCATGGAGCTACACTGAGAATGATCAAGGGCGTGGTTTCCATTCCTGGAAAGATTGGTTGTGTTGAATTTCACCATGGGTCAAGCACCAGATCATATGAATAAACAAATAAACAAACAAACAAATAAATAAATAAGTGTAGCAGATGGATCCTGATGTCTATGCTTACTTTACTGTCCAAATGGCAACCTGGTTACGGACCTCAGAATGTTCCAGAAACCCCATGAATTGTGTTTTAAATGAAAACATGACCTAAAAAATCATTAGATAAAAAACTCCCGAACTTGACAGTTTCTGCGGTTTGGGATCTAAAACTTGTGCCTCTGTAACATTCCTTAAACTTTCCATTTTCCTGATCATGTGATCCGTGGAGGTCTGAGCTTCAGATGATCGTCTTTATTTCAAAGAAAGAAGTACGGAACACAGACAGAATGTTCATCATAGATTTATACTTTTATTTTTGTGTAACTCTTCCTCCCTGTCCCAGTAAACTTCTCCACCATGCACCCCCACCCCACCCCACCCCACCCCAACTGCCCTGAGGGTAATAAGCTCCTGCCGTGAGCTACACTGTTTATTGTGACTCGCAGGATCAGAGCAGAAAGCCAGCTCTTGTCTCCGGATGTGTAGGTGTTCCTTTCAACCTTTTGTTTGGCTACTGTATTGTTAAAAGCGAGGGGCTGTGATAGCACCACGCATCAGCAAAACACCTCCGGCCTTAAAGGGACCGCTCCTGCCTCCTTTAAACATGATACTGGCTCTTTAAATATCTTTGACAGGAAGCGGCCATCAGTCATGTTTTGGCCAAACCAGCTGTTAGGAGCCCACTTCAAGGCCAGACATGAAAGGAGTTGTTTCTCTGTTCCTCCATGCCTCCCTTCTATTCTTTCACTCATTCTTTTTCTTTTTACATTTATTTTCTATTGCTCCTCCTGCTCTTCTCCTTCACCCTTCTTCTTCCTCCCCTCTGGGGTACTTTAAGAACTCTTTTCTTACTTTTTTTACTTCCGTCTCTCCCACCATCTTTGACTTCATCTTTGATTCACCTATTCAGTATTTGGCATGCTAGCTGTTTCACTAGTATTTAGCATGCTAGCTGTTTCACTAGTATTTAGCATGCTAGCTGTTTCATTAGTATTTGACATGCTAGCTGTTACACTAGCATTTAGCATGCTAGCTGTTTCACTGGTATTTGACATGCTAGCGGTTTCACTAGTATTTGGCATGCTAGCTGTTTCACTAGTATTTAGCATGCTAGCTGTTTCACTGGGTTCGATTCCCAGCTCAGGCATTCCTGTGTGGAGTTTGCATGTTCTCCCCATACTTGTGTGGGTTTCCTCTGGGTACTCTGGTTTCCTCCCACAGTCCAAAAACATGCACAGTAAGCTAACTGGCTGTCACAAATCACCCCTAGGTGTAAGTGTGTGAGTGTAAATGGCTGTGTGAGTGTTGGCCCTGTGATGGCCTGGCGAGCTGTCCAGGGTGTACTCTGCCCCTCGCCTGCATGATAAATACTATTGAAACAGCTCATTCATTCATCAATTCATTTTCTTAGCTGCTTAATCCTAATTAGCGTTGTGGGGAGGATGGCGCCCATCTCTAGCTGTTTTACTGATATTTAGTATGTTAGCTGTTTCACCAGTATTTAGCATGCTAGCTGTTTCTCTAGCTAGGTTAGTAAACAGCTCGTTACCGTGTTACCAGAAACTTTACTTAATAAAATGTTCACAAAGCTTTAAAAGCATTGATTTGATCTTTATTTAAATATTTAAACCGTTCCAATTAATCGCGAACAGCATTAACATGTTGACGTTAACGTTTTTTCTTCAGAAAACGCAGCAGAATAAAGTTTGACTTTTGTAAATTGATGAATTAAATTTGCAACCAAGTAACCAGGCTAGTGTAATAATTAAACAGCTAGTTGTTCTTTCAAAAGAATGAAATGTTGTTAAAGTGTTGCTGAGGCAGCCGTCCCGCCTTACTGGAGAGCGTAAATGAACGTCTGACAGAATCTTTATGAAAGAAAATGATCCGGAAGTGAAAGTCATCTCTGTCTCTGCTTCAGTTCCTGTGAGTTCCTTATCATAACGTAAGATAGACGTAATCATCCACTGAACGTGCGGTCTGTGTTCGTCACACGTTGCATGCCAGGTAGTATTGTGGCCGCGAGTCACGTCCACCGGACATCAACAGATACGAACTGACAAGTACCGGACAAGGAACACACGAGTTCCAAACACAACACACACAGGCTCAGGCGTTTCTGTGTGGACTTTCCAAGTTCTCCCCGTGCTTGTGTGGGTTTCCTCCAACAGTCCAAAAACATGAAGAGTAGGCTGATTGGTTGTTCCAAATCGCCCCTAGAGTGAGTGTTCATGACTCCGTGACGAGGTTCTATGACGGCATTCTCAAACACAGGACAGGTGAGTTCCGTATGGCATGCCCACACCTGTCCTAGGACCTGGTCGAGTTTTCTGTTGTGGACCTGCAGTATGTGAGCAGGGCTTCTGTTGAGAGTTCACACCGTTTGCTTCACATGAAAAGAAATGATTCTCTTAAAGATTCTTCAGCACAGTGGTGTCCACCTCATGCCAAGAAGGTACTGGGTTCGAGTCCTGTGCTTGGCGAGGGCGTTTCTGTGTGGAGTTTGCATGTTCTCCCCATGCTTCCGTGGGTTTCCTCCCACAATCCAAAAGCATGCACATAAGGCTAACTAGTTGTTCAAATTTTCACAAGTTTTTATAAAAATGTTGCTTTAATTAAATTTCCTACAAACTTTATTTGAGCTGAAAGTCATCATCATCTGGAGAAAAAAACAACCTGAACCGAGGATTTTACAGAGTCGCTGTAGGACGGATTAAGCTGCGTGTTAAAGCATGACACAAAAAAAATCACAACAACGGCAGTAATAATCCGTCCGCTGACAGGTCGATCCCGGCGGTGCTGATGTGAAGTGTGTGTTTGTGTAGCGTGAGATGACAGATCGGATCACTTTCCTCTAAGGCATGATGTGTTTACACCCTGCATGAAGAGTGATGCGTAGTCTTAATAACGTCAATCCAAACAGCGCCAGCGTCGACTCAGGCTGAATCAGTCTTTCACACACCTGACCCAGGCTGGGACCAGACGCCGCGATTTCCACCATCTCTACAGACTGTGTGATAATGCCGCGGAGTGGGAACAAGGTGATCCATGATTACAAAATAATTACTACCTTCTGCATCATTTACATCGTCAGTCAGCACCGTGAAGGAAAACCGTCTCACGTAAACAAACATGTTACATTCACGCAGCCTCATCATCTCTGCTGGAATTGTATTTGTCGCTGTGAGCCGTCTTCTGACTGGTGGGTTTTAGATGAGCCACTTAATCCTGCTACGGTCGCGTCGAGGCTGGAGTCTATCTCAGCCGTCACTGGGCGAAGGCGGGGTACACCACAGGTCAACACACACACAACCATTCACACGCACACCTAGGCGCAATTTAGAACAGCTAATTAGCCTAATGTGCATAACTGTGGGAGTAACCCAGAGTACCTGGGGGAAACCCACACAAGCACGGGGAGAACATGCAAACTCCACATAGAAAGACCCTCACCAAGCCCGGGACTGTGAAGTGGACGTGCTAACCACTGCACCAGCATGCTGCAGTGGTATGATTTTTAAACTCGATGAAAACACAAGGTCGTAATTCATAACTCGTACTGTGTGAAGCCAGTAACAAAGCAGATCGTATCTTTTTTTCTTTATGACGTCTATCTTCACACCCCCAGTAATCACTGGGCGAGAGTTGAAGGCATGTAACAGATTAAAGATGCTGATTATTTACACTAAAGTTCATAAATTATTCTGAAAGAGACGCTGTAATAATACCTGCGACGCGTCACCTACCTTTGATCATCTGTCAGCTAGTCAGAGGGAGTGTTTCAGGGTGTGTCCGTGTCTCTCTTTGTGTGTGTGTTTGGTTTATTGTTGCTTTTTTAATGACAGGATGTTGACAAGTTCAAACCCCTGACTAGCGTAACTCTCAGCGTACAGACTTGAATACGGAACTAAAATGTTGCGCTGTTATGCTACAAAAACCAACAAATAAAAAAAACAAGCTCCACCTTCCTCCAGGTCTACAGTTCAAGTTTTCTGTCTTATTATTGTTTTAAAACGCTGCGCCAGGCAAGCATTGGCTTTCATCCGTCTCCGCAGGTGGACCTTGTTTCTACCGTCACACCTTCAGGCTCAACATATCTTAGATCCCACGTTTTTACATGCTGGCTGCTCAACACATCTTCCTTCTTGCCTCACAGCAAAAAAGGTTCTGGGTTCAAGTCCCGGGCTCGTGAGGGCACTTCTGTGTGAAGTTAACATGCTAGGGCATGCTAGAGCTGGAGTGCCAGCATGAGTTTTCTCAGAGCACTCTGGTTTCCTCCCAGAGACCGAAGACATGCACATGATCAAGGCCAAGTGACTGTTCCATCTTGCCCTGATAGATAGATAGATAGAAAGATAAATAGATAGATAGATAGATAGATAGATAGATAGATAGATAGATAGATAGATAGATAGGTGGGCCGGCATGACTCTGTGGTGACGGTGGCAGAGTTGAGGACCCTAGACAAACTGCTGGATATTATGGACAACGCCAGCCACCCTCCGCACACCGTCATCTGCAACCAGAGGAGCCTGTTCAGTGAAAGGCTGATCCTTCCCAAGTGCAGGACCAACAGGCTTAAGAACTCCTTTGTCCATCATGCCATCAAACTCTACAACTCCTCATTTTGGCGGAGGAGGACACAGACGAGGACATAGAGTATAGAAAACAGTAGAGAAGGGGGGGGGGGTAGCCATTTACTTTTAGTTGTGTAACACATACACACACAGAAATGGACACTTTTCCTTTGGTGCAATAACTTCATTCTATGGTGTAATAACTTCGTTCTCATCTATAGTGCAATAATTGTAACTTATATTCTATTTGAAGCCATATTCAGCTCTTTATATTTACTTATATTACTTCATTCTTATTCTTTTATATTTTGTATATTAGCTGAGTGTTTACTGTTTATTTTCTATCTGTGTGCTGCTTTTTCCTATGTACTGCTGGAAATTTGGCAGTTTAACTGTCAGTAACTTCCAGTTTAATCACTATGGAATGTTCTGGGTTAGAGCGCGTGATGTCATCAGCAGAGTGGCAGAGAAGAGAAGATTATCTTAGAAAATGTATTTTTACTCGCTCCTACTCCCATAATTTTCACTCTACACAAATAAACTTTAGATCAAAATGGAGGAAAATGTGTGCTGGTTCTGACCGTGTAACTTTCAGGTCAACAGCATTTGTAGAAGTGAATGACGAGTCTCTGACTGGCAGCTGGACCAAGAATCGCTATATAAATAATATATATAATTATATATGTATAAAATAATTTATATCACTGTGTTGACCAAATTCTTGGCTCTCAAATGCTGTCAACCACATTTCAATGTATATATGGTTTTCAAATTAGAAGTCCAAAAGTGAGAAGTGCACCACTATGCCAATGACCAGCTGTGTCCTGCCCCTCATGCACACACCTGCAGCACGTTAAAACACAAAAACGAGTCATGCACCCACATCGCCTCTTTGTTTGGCTCCAGACAGGCAGATGGAATATGTAATAGAATAAATATGTAAATATGTATAGATATGTGTGTGTATCTAAATATGTGCCAAGCCGGGCTGTTTGGTTTGTGCTTTGAGTTGGCTACTCTACTCTTTTATAAAGTAAAAAAAATATATTAAATAAATAATTGTGGGTTGTTTTTTTTTTTTAATCTGAAGTTTACATTTTTTTGGCTGGATTTTGGCTCACCACATTTGCTCTGCATCCCTGTGTCACATCCTGTTATAGTGTACCAATCACCTTTAGAGGTATCCGCTCTTCTCCCCTCATTTGGAATTGTTTTCATCATCCAAATGAATTGAGTAGCCCTGGAATAGAGCTTGGCTTAAACCCCACAATAACTGTTACAGTTAGAGCAGATACGCTTCGATTCTTTGATTCATCACCACCTGTTTTGTCACAGCTATGTAGAAACCTGTGTAAACTGTGTGGAATTTTTCTGTGTTCTCAGTTCAGCACGTCAGTTTTCACATATTTTCCAGCAGCAGTTGCAGCCACATCTCAACATTTTTTCAGAACTTTCTCTAGTATAATGAATACTATTCACTGTAGCACTAATGGCCCTGCGATGGCCTGGTGAGCTGTTCAGTGTGTACCCCGCCCTTCAGGGTGTACGCCCATTTCTTCAGGAAATTTTTAGTGTTTGTAATCTTATTCACTATTTTTATTAATAAAACAGTGATTAGCTTCCCATTAGCTCACTTTAGCACTGGTGCACTTGTTAGTGTCAGCGTGGTGTCCTTTTTGGTAAACAGGTCATAAAATAATAAATAAATAATACGAATATTGCATTCTTGAATTAATCAACTCTTAAAAGTATAAAGTTTGAAGAATATAAAGCTAAATTTATTATATATTATTCACTCACTCACTTTCTCAACCGCTTAATCCAAATTAGGGTCGCGGGGAGGCTGGTGGTGGTGGGGGGTTTACACCCTGAACAGCTCACCAGATCATCACAGGGCAACACACATAACCATTCAGACTCACACCAGTCTTTGGACTGTGGGAGGAAACCAGAGTACCTGGAGGAAACCCATCCAAGTACAGGGAAAACATGCAAACTCCACACAGAAACGAACCCAGGACTTTGCTGGTATGAGGCGGACGTGCTAACCACTACGCCACTGTGCCGCTAACTATATATGATAAAGTATTTTACAGGAATGTGTCAGTCTGAACACTCAGATTCCTTTCTTCACTTATCCTATTTTAATACACATTGGAATTTATTGTTGTTGTTTTTCTCCACTTCAGCACCCTGGTGTTGTGGCTACACGCAGTCTCCAGTGTCTCTTATGCTTTGCATGGCTAATTTAAAAAACAAAAAAGAATTTGCTGTTGCTCAGGTTTATGGTCAATATCCTGTTTTGTTCTCTGTAAGCAAATCAGCGCACGCCTCGACACTTTTCACGCTGCAGGTCTGACGATGTAAAACATATGCAAAAACTCGTGAGAAGGCAAATCCAGGATGTGAGGAAAAAGTAAACAGATGGCACCAGGTTTTAGTTTCTCACCTTGGATAATGAAAACAAATTTAAAAAAACACCAGAGAAGAGAAAAATTAATCACAGAGTAGAAGAGATTTAAACCTGGGATTAGACTCTGAACAACCACTTCAGTACAAAACACGGCAGCGTAGCGTATGGGACAAAGAGCTGATTCTGAAATACACTTTTACAAGATATTAAAAATAATAAAATCAATATCAAATAATAGTTTTATAATTAGATACTACAGCTCGTCAAAGCTAGCTAGCTAACGTTAGTGCTACATCCATATATTCATTCATTTTCTAAGTCGCTTTATCCTAATTAGGGTCGCGGGGAGGCTTGCACTCATGGAACAAGGGCCGGGTCATGACATGGTCCTAACTTTTCCCTACAAAACTTTTTTGGTTTATTAGCTGTACATTTTCATTCTGCAAAATATACACCAGCCTAATTAAATTATTTTTAATGAATGCCGTTTTTTTTTTTTATCAATCCAAAACCACCCAAATCCAAAACTAGGGCAGTGGTGGCTCAGTGGTTCAATCTCAGCACCACCAAGCTGCCACTGTTGGGCCCTTGATCATGGCCCTTAACCCTCAGTTGCTCAACTGTGTATAAATGATGTCTATAAGTCGCTCCTGATGAGGGCGTCTGCCAAATGCCATAAATGTGAAATTTTTATTTACTTTTTAGAATCATGGAGCAGCCATCTCAAAGCACCAATTAAACAGCCCGGCTCTACACATATTTAGATACACATACATATCTGTACATATTTACATATTTATTCTGTTACATATTCCATCTGCCTGTCTGGAGCCAAACAAATGTGTGCATGACTCGTTTTTGTGTTTTAACGTGCTGCAGGTGTGTGCATGAGGGGCAGGACACAGCTGGCCGTTGCCATAGAGATTGAGCTGGCAACTAGTTACAGTTAAACATACATTTTTGAGTGAAAAAAAGCCATGGCGCACTTCTTACTTTTGGACTCCTGATTTTAAAACCATATTTCCCATCACAGTGAGGTTGACAGCTATTGAGAGACAAGAATTTGGTGAACACTGTGATATAAATTATTTTGCTGTACTGTAAAAAGTGTTTAAAAAGTCATGATTTAAAAATGACCTTCAAAATAATTTTTAATTATTTTAAAAGGCTCTATTATGTATTGACTTTAAGGTAGAATTTCCCAGTACAGCTGTCAGTCAGAGACTCGGCATTTCACTTCTACAAGCGCTGCTGACTTGAAAGTGACACGATCAGAACCAGCACACATTTTCCTCCGTTTTGATGTATTTGTATTTATTGGTGTCGAGTGAAAATTATGGGAGTAGGAGCGAGTTACAAAAACTTTTTACAAGATAATCTCCTTTTTTCTCTCCTCGTGTCTATAAGATGACTTCACGCACTCTAGCCCAGAACATTCCGCACATTAGACACCCATTATAAATACACAAACAGACTCAGAAATCCTTATGACACTTGATCAAAGATTAAAAGAAAACTGCAAAAGGTTGCAAAAAGGCATTTGGACCATCAAAATGTAGATTCCAGTGTTTGCGTTTTAAAAGTTGGACCAAGTTTCTGTGTGAAAATGTCGCTTCTTGGTGAAGCGTCAAAATGAGGTGAGTTCCATTAACGTTTGTCAACCTCTCCCCATTAATTTCAATGGGATTTTTTGCAGTGGTTTTTGGCTACTTGTGCCGCCATGGTAATGCAAAACACCAATAATAGTAATAGCACACTTCGCGATGCCGAGACACGTGTTGATATATACACTGCGTGGGTGCACTTTGCCGTTCGGGCTGCATTAAGTGCAAAGAAAGAAGAATAATAAAAAGAAAGTGAAAATAAAGAGCCCCATTTTTTTAGGGTGGATAGTAATATATGTGTCTGCAATATAATAATCTCAGAACAGTTGCTAAACCACAGCAAATTATTTTTAAAACTTTATTTAATATATATATATATATATACAAATGAATATTGGCAGCACGGTGGTGTAACGGTTTCTGTCTGTGTGTGTGTGTATATGTGTGTTTGCTAATTTACATGTGCATATGGTGGATGAATATTAGCAAACATACATATACATTTAGGTATTCATTAATTAATTAATTCATTCATTCATGGAGCCTATCTCAGCTGACACTGGGTGAAGGCAGAGTATACCCATCAGTCCATTACAGGGCCAACACACACAACCATTCACACTCATACCTAGGGGCAATTTTCAACAGCCAATAAGCCTCTAATGTGCATGTCTTTGGACCTCAGAAGGAAACCCGGAGTACCTGAAGGAAACCCACACAAGCACAGGGAGAACATGCAAACTCCTTACAGGAACACCCTCACGGAGCCCGGGACTCGAACCCAGGACCATAAGCATTGAAATAAGATGTAAAAATGATGGATGGTGTTCTTTTAATCTGTATGCGGCATGGTGGCACAGTGATTAGCACGTCCGTCTCACAGCAAGAAGGTCCTGGGTTTGATTCCTGGGCACGGGGCATTTCTGTGTGGAGTTTGCATGTTATCTCCATGCTTGCGTGGGTATCCTCAAGGTTTTCTGGTTTCTTCCCACAGTCCAAAAACATGCACAGTAGGCTAACTAGTTGTTCCATATTTCTCCTAGATGTGAGGGAGAGTGTGAATCGTTTTGTGTGTGTTGGCCCTGCGATGACCTGCTGAGCTGTTCAGGATGTACCCCACCTTCGCCCAGAGTCAGCTGATATGGGCGCCAGCCTCCCCACGACCCTAATTAGGAATAAGCGCTTCAGAAAATAAATGAATGAATGAATAAATGTCTGTATAGGCTCAGTCAAACTCCCTTTCATGTATCTGTACAAACATGTAAAGTAAACCTTCACTCATCTGTCTTACTAAGAGCCTGTCACATTACCCTGAAAGCACAAAGACTGAAAGCTAAAACGTTCGATAGGGTTGAGGTCAAGATTCTGGGAACGAGATTCCAAAAGCTGGATATTTATTTGCTTTGTTCATTCAACAGCCAGCTTTGATGTGTGTTTTGTGTCATTGTCATGTTGAAACACCCAACTGGATCCACATTTCTAATGGTGTGAGGTCATGCTGAGGCTAGTCCTGTGAGCTAGTCCTCTTTTTTCAATATTCCATTCATGTTGTACAATGCACCATTTCCACTGCCTGCTAATCAGCCCCACAGCGTGATGCTACCCCCACCAGGCTTCACAGTTGGTACAGTGTTTCACCTTTACTCCTCCGGTCATACCTCTGGTCATTGTGTGGACAAACTTTTCTCCAGTAAGATTTTTTTGTTGTTCATGTGATCAGCTGAAAACTTTACAAGCTTGGAAGTATGGATTTCGAGTCCGAGTCCCGGGCTCGGCAAGGACGTTTTTTGTGTGGCACGTCCACCTCATAGCAGCAAGGTCCTGAGTTCGTTTCTGTGTGGCGTTCACATGTTCTTCCCATGCTTGCATGGGTTCCTCTGGGTACTCCGGTTTCCTCCCACAATCTAAAGACATGCACATTAGGATAGTTGGTTATTCCAACTTGCCCCGGGTTGAGTGTGAATGGTTGTGTGTGTGTTGGCCCTATGATGCACTGATGAGCTCATCAGTACTCTCATCAGTATCAGTATCTCATGAGCACGGTTCATGGTGCACCCTGCCTTCACCCAGACTCGGCTGAGATAGGCTCCAGCCTTCCGGCGACCATACTGGACGACATCACCGTGCTGCCGTATGTATATTTTCAGAAAACCCAAAATAATTTAAAGGTTCTTCACCAGATTCTTGTGTTTTTAGTAGTATTGTTATGTAATAAAACTTTAAACTAAGAACGCTTGAAAGAATTGAAATGCTGCCATGACATTCGTGTCTATAATAAAAAGTATGTAAACTTTTGGTCATGGCTGTATAAGTAATAGGGCGTGGTGTGAGCAGTTGGTTTGTTCGTTTGTTAGGTAGGAACATTGACTATTCTTAGCCTGGACTATTCTTCCAGTCTGGCAAAAAAAAAAAAGTCAGAGTGTCACGTAAACAAGCCTCGCCTTTGTGTATCCAGAGCACACAAAGGATGAAATAATGCAGGCGGTTCAAACTCATGAACAATTATAGGCCATAAATTATTCCCGAGCTTCAAAGGCATTCAGACGCTAAACTATTACAGGCTGCCTGCTCAAACAGACGCTCTGCTAGGCTTCAGTTTTAAGTAATGAAGCCAATTCATTGCATAATTAAGTTGGCTAAATTACTCTGTTGGCAAAGCAGCCTGCGGTAATGGAATAAAGTTATTAACATTCCAGCGATGGAAACCCACACCAGTTCAACACAAGCAGTTGTTGTGTGTCAAATATATCATTGGGTGCCAATAGAAATGCACACATGAACAGCGGCGTAAGAAAAACATGAAATTAGGCATCAGGAAATGGTAGTGCGCAAGATATCGTGTGTATCCAAAAAAAAAATTGTGGGGAATTTTTTTAAATGAACAAGAAAGAGTGATTGACTGAGTCTTTTTTATTTATAATTTTTTTTTTTTGGGGGGGGGGGGGGGGGGG
>JAOUQZ010000027.1:1109326-1120761 GCA_028564935.1 Neosilurus hyrtlii
GGGCATGCCTTTTTTTTATAAAAAAAAAAAAGTAAAGACGAGTGTCTCGTCAATCTGACTGATCTTATTTTTGTAATGTTTTGCCTTTGCTATATTGTATTAATCCCGCAAGGGAAATTATTACCTCTGCCTTTAACCAATCCAAAGTGGGCACGGACACAAACGTAAACAGTGAGCACACACATTTGGAGCAGTGGGCTGCCACACACACTGTGGTGCCCGGAGAGTAGTTGGGGGTTAGGTGCCTTGCTCAAGGGCACTTCAGCCGTAAAGGTGGTGGAAGGGAAGGTGCAGCTCATTCTCCCACCACCACACATTTTTCCTGCAGGTTCGGGAATCAAACCACCATCCTTTAGGTCCCAAAGAGGGTTCTCTGACCAATAGGCTACTGCTGAGCCGTAGTAATTTCATCTGCAATGTGATCTTTATAATTAAATAATGAAGCTTATTTCATTCATTCATTAATTTGCTGAACCACATAATCCTAATTAGGGTCACAGGGAGGGTGGAGCCCATCTCAGCTGACTCTGGGTGAAGGCAGGGTACACCCTGAACAGCATGCCAGTCCATCTCAGGACTAGCACACAAACAACCATTCACACTCACACCTAGGGGTAATTTGAGAGAACTTTTGGACTGTTGGAGGAAACCGGAGTACCTGGAGGAAACCCACGCAAGCACGGGGAGAACATGCAAACACTACACAGACATGGCCAGAGTCGACAGAGCGGGGCTCAAGCCCCTTGTCCTCATGACCCTACTAGAATTAAGTGCTTCAGCACATGAATGATTGAATGAATAAATGAATGATTGAATGATTGAATGAATGAATGAATGATTGAATGATTTAATGAATGAATGAATGAATGAATGACTTAGACTTAGACCTAACTTTATTGATCTCTTTGGGATGACTCCCTCAGGGAAATTTAAATTTCCAGCAGCATTACACAGATAGAAAAAAGCAGCACACAGATAAAGAATAAACAGTAAACACTCAGCTAATATATAAAAGTATAAAAATTATGTATAAATTAAATTACAATTAAGTAATATAAGTAAATATAAAGAACTGAATATGACTTGTATAAAATATAATTTAAAAAAAGTATTGCACTATAGATGAGAGTGAGGTTATTACACCATTGAATGAAGTTATTGCACCAAAGGAAGAGTGTCCATTTCTGTGTGTTCATGTGTTGCTAAATGTAAATGTGAATGTAAATGGCCACCCCCATCACCCCCCACTTCTCTTCTGTTCTCTGTACTCTGTGTCCTCCTCTCACCAAGTGAGGAGTTGTAGAGTTTGATGGCACGATGGACAAAGGAGTTCTTAAGCCTGTTGGTCCTGCACTTAGTAAGGATCAGCCTTTCACTGAACAGGCTCCTCTGATTGCAGATGACGGTGTGCGGAAGGTGGCTGGTGTTGTCCATAATATCCAGCAGTTTGTTCAGAGTCCTCAACTCTGCCACCGTCATCACAGAGTCCAGTTTCATGCCGACCACAGAGCCGGCCCACCTGATCAGTTTATCCAGTCTGGATGTGTCCTTGGATATGCTTCCCCCCAGCACACCACAGTGTAAAAGAGGACGCTGGCAACCCCAGACCGGTAAAACATCTGCAGAAGTTTGCTGCAGATGTTGAAGGACCGCAGTCTCCTTAGGAAGTACATCCTGCTTTGTGTCTTCCCATACAGGTGGCTGGTGTGTGTTGTCCGTTCCAGTTTATTGTCCAGCCACAGCCCGAGGTATTTGTAAGAGTCCACCTCCTCCACCTCAGCTCCTCCTAACAGGACTGGTCGCGAACTTGGTCTGGACTTTCCAAAGTCAGTAACCAGCTCCTTCGTTTTAAAGGTGTTGAGCTGTAGGTGCTTATGACACAGCTTGAGTTGCAGCTTGAGTTGTAGCAGAAGTCCGAGGTGTACAGGGAAAAGAGAAGAGGGGCCAGCACTGTGCCCTGGAGGGCTCCACTGCTGCTGACCACACTGTCAGACATGATGTCCTTCAGTCCGACATACTGTGGTCTGCCTGTGAGGTAGTCGGATATCCAGTCCATCAGGTGGGGGTCCACTCCCATCCTGCTCAGTTTGTCCCGAAGCAAAGGGGGGCTGGATGGTATTGAAGGCACTGGAGAAGTCCAAAAAAGAATCCTCACTGTGCCACTTCCCTTGTCCAGATGGGAGTGGGCTCGATGAAGCAGGTAGAGGATGGCATCCTCCACACCAACACCTGGCTGGTAGGCAAATTGCAGGTGATCCTGGGTGTGTTGCACCTGAGGTCTGAGGAGGCTGAGGAAGAGCCGCTCAAATGTCTTCATCAGATGTGAAGTGAGTGCCACTGGTCGGAAATCATTCAGCTCGCTGGGCCAGTTCTTCTTCCTAACTGGAGTGCTGCGGGATGTCTTCCAGAGAGTGGGCACTCTCACAATCTGCAGGCTAAGATTGAAGATCCAACGTAGTGGCTCCCCCAGTTCTGCCGCGCAGGTCTTCAGTAGTCTTGGACACACGTTGTCTGGGCCTGTGGCTTTCCTGGGTCGGAGCCTCCTCAGCTGTCCTCTGACCTGGTCTGTGGTGATTAGTGGTAAAGGTTGTGTTGATATGGGGAAGGAGTGGGGTGTTGTGGTGTCTGGGAGGAAGTGTGTGGAGGGGAGAGGGGGGGGTGGCTGTGTTGGGGGTGGGGGGGCTGGTTGAACCTGTTGAACCTGTTGAAAAAGTCATTCAGTTCGTTTGCCCTCTCCTTTGTCCCCTCCCTACGGCTCCGGCCTTTATGTTGAGACCTGTGATATGATGATTAAATGAATGAATAAATTATTTGAATGACTAATGAATAATTTATATTTAAATTATTTATATGATTGAATAGATGAATGAGTGACTGAATGATTTAATGAATGAATAATTGAAGAATGAATGAATGATTGAATGAATGAGTGAATGAATGAGTGAATGAATGATTGAATGAATGGATGAATGAATGAATGGTTTAATAATTGATTGAATGAATAATTGAATGAATGAATGAATGATTGAATGAATGAATGGTTTAATGAATGAATGAATGATTTTATGAATAAATGAATGAGTGATTAAATGAATGATTTAATGAATGAATTAATTAATGAATGAATGATTGAATGAATAAATGTTTGAATGAATGAATGAATGAATAATTGAATGAATGACTTAATGAATGATTTAGTAAATAAATGAATGATTGAATGAATGAGTGATTGAATGAATGATTTATTGAATGAATAAATGAATGATTGAATGAATGAATGAGTGATTGAATGATTTAATGAACGATTGAATGAATGAATGATTGAATGAATAAATGAATGTTTGAATGAATGACTTAATGAATGATATAATGAATGAATGAATGATTGAATGATTTAATAAAGGATTAAATGATTGAATGAATGAATGATTGATTGATTGAATGAATGAATGATTGAATGAATGATTTAATGAATGACTGAATGATTGAATGAATGAATGATTGAATGAATGACTAAATGAATGAATAAGTGATTTGTCGGATGACTGAATGAATGATGATTTAATGAATGAATGATTGAATGAATGACTGAATGACTGAATGATTAATTGAATGAATGAATGAATGATTTAATGAATGACTGAATGAATGAATGAATGAAAAAATGAATGATTAAATGAACGAATGATTTAATGAATGACTGAATGAATGAATGAATGATTAAATGAATGATTGAATGAATGAATGATTTAATGAATGACTGAATGAATGAATGAATGATTGAATGAATGATTGAATGAATGAATGATTTAATGAATGACTGAATGATTGAATGAATGATTGAATGAATGAATGAATGATTGAATGAATGATTGAATGAATGAATGAATGAATGATTGAATGAATAAATGAATGAATGATTAAATGAATGAAAGAATGAATGATTGAATGAATTAATTAATGATTGAATGAATGAATGAATGAATGATTGAATGATTGAATGAATGAATGATTGAATAAATAAATGAATGAATGAATGATTGAATGAATGAATGAATGAATGAATGATTGAATGAATGATTGAATGAATGATTGAATGAATGAATGAATGAATGAATGAATGAATGATTGAATGAATGATTGAATGAATGATTAAATGAATGAATGAATGATTGAATGACTGAATGAATGATTGAATGAATGAATGAATGAATGAATGATTGAATGAATGAATGAATGAATGATTGAATGAATGATTGAATGATTAAATGAATGAATGAATGATTGAATAAATGAATGAATGAATGAATGAATGATTGAATGAATGATTGAATGAATGATTGATTGAATGAATGAATGAATGAATGAATGATTGAATGAATGAATGAATGATTGAATGAATGATTGAATGATTAAATGAATGAATGAATGATTGAATGAATGAATGAATGATTGAATGAATGATTGAATGAATGATTGAATGAATGAATTGTAATTTAGTTTATTAAATTGTCCTGGAGCATCTTTTATTGTTCAACAGACATTATATGAATAAAGAGATGTAGGCCGCTGCCTGAAAGCGGAGCTCCCATATGATTCTCTTACTCACCGAGTTTTTGGTGGGAACTCTCAAACCGCGTCCACGTCTCCTCCATACGTCAAAATGAATTGATTTTAATAACTTGTGTATAGAAGGGAATAAAAACGAGGGAACCGAACACGCGATCTTAGTCTCGACATGTAAATCCACCATTTAGAACCCGCGGCTTTAGAGAACGTTATAGTAGGTGAAGGATACGATCGCGTGAGCCGAGTACAGGGTTCCCGTGTGTACTTGTACGCCGGAGGAACGGCGGGGTTCGCTGTAGGTTCTTCTTGATGTTCCAGAAACCACTCGATGGTTAGACGCTTTTCCTTATCGATGGTGCTCCAAGTAAGCATTTACATCTTATTATTATTATTATTGATTGATTAGATTGTTTGTAAGTTGAACAGACTTGTGATGAAGACTTGTAGAGAAGTGAGATCTCAGTTAGCGCTGGATGCTAAGAGGATTATTTACAGTCTAATTTTGGAACTTTTCAGTCATTTAAAAACATTTCTGAAGAACATGACGACACCCATGGCCGTTTATTCGGTCTTGTATTCACACTTCCCTCCTGTTTTGTACCTTTAACTCCATTCCTGCAAACTATTTGGGTCATGCGGAACCACACACCTCCTGACTGAGAGTCCGGGGGAGGGGGAGGGGCGTCGAGGGCGATGATGTCCGGCCCCCTTCACCACAGTCTCCTCCCACTCCGCCTGTGATTGGCTGACTGCTGTTCGATTGAAAAGCGCCTCTTCAGAGCTCCGGGGGAAGCAGCGCGAGCGCGACGCGCACAGAGCGACAGTGGAGAGGACGGCGCGAGCGAGGACGCACGCGAGCACGGGATCGGATGTACAGCGGGATTTTCCTCCGTGTCACCTCCCTCTCTCTCTCTCTCTCTCTCTCTCTCTCTCTCTCTGCTCGGTTAACGGATCCATTTCGCCTTGTTTTTGTTTTGGTGCTGCTTGGTGTGTAAATAAATAAGTATCCAGGTGTGGGGTGAATTTTGCGGAGTTGATGAGCTGCTGCTCGCGCGGAAGTGTTTCGTTTCCATAGAGACGAGTTTTGCTGTTTTTTCGGAGCCCCCGCGCTCTCTCTCTCTCTCTCTCTCTCTGTCTGTCTCTCTCTCTCTCTCTCTCACTGTGAGTTTGGATATCTGCCCCGACCTTTGGGAAGCTGCGCCATGCGGATACTCGCGCGCCGCAGATGAGAAGCGGACGCCGACGCGCTCGCGCCACATGAGCGACGTGCCCCGGGCCTCTGGAGTCGCGCGGACACCGAGCCCCCTCAGCCCCCTCACCCCCCTCAGCCCGGACAGACGCTGCCCCGCCGGAACCTCGCACCCGGACCGCGCGTCACGAGCCCAGCCCCGCGCTCCACGGCTCGCGCCTGCCCCGCTGCCCCTCTCGGACCCGCTGCGCCACGCGAACAGGCTCCCTGTCCGGATTCTCCAGATGCTGAGCGCGCGCGCGGCCCACATGCTCCACGCGGACTACCTGCAGCCGCTCAGCTCCGCTCCGCTCCCCATCGAGGTACAACTCAATTATAACAACCATCACACTCATCATCACCAATATATTAATAATAATAACAATCATCATCATCATAATATAAATAATCATAATTATAACAACCATCACACTCATCATCATCATATTCAAAACAACCACCAACATAATAATAATAATAATAATAACAATAATAATAATCATCATCATCATCATAATATAAATAATCATAATTATAACAACCATCACACTCATCATCACCAATATATTAATAATAATAACAATCATCATCATCATCATCATCACCAATATAATAATAATAATAACAACCACCATCATCATCATAATATAAATAATCATAATTATAACAACCATCACACTCATCATCATCATATTCAAAACAACCATCAAAATAATAATAATATAATAATAATAATAATAATAATAATAACAATAATAATATAAATAATCATAATTATAACAACCATCATCATCATCATAATAATAATAATCATATAATAATAATAACAATAATAATCATCATCATCATCATAATATAAATAATCATAATTATAACAACCATCACATTCATCATATTCATAACAACCATCATCATCATAATAATAATAATCATATAATAATCATAATATAAATGATCATAATTATAACAACCATCACATTTATCATCATCATCATATTCATAACAATAATCATATTAATATTAATAATCATAATTATAACAACCATCATCATAGTAATAATAATATATTAATAATAACAACAACAATAATAATAATAATCATATAATAATAATAACAACAATAATAATAATCATCATCATTATCATCATCATAATAATATAAATAATCATAATTATAACAACCATCACATTCATCATCATCATATTCATAACAACCATCATAATAATATTAATATTCATAAGTATAATAATCATAATAAAAATCAACAATAATAATAACAATAATCATAACAATAACAATCATAATAATCATAATAATAATAATAATAATATTCATATTAATTACATTATTATTATTATTTATATGTAATATATTATTAATATCATATTAATAATAATAATCATAACAATATTAATAATATTAATAATAATAATCATTGCAATAATATGTATATTATTTATATATAATATATTATAGATAATAATAACAACAATTATAATAATAATAAAAATAATACCAATTATAATGATAATTATATTAATAATAATAATAATAATAATAATATTTATAAATCATAATTGAGTTTATCATTTGCTCTTTTTAATTTTTGCTGTAAAAATAACCTGTTGTCAATTTACATGGCTAATAATAACAATAATAATAACAATAATAATAATAATAATAATAATAATAATAATAATAATAATACAGTTAATATTATTTTATAATTTAATTTATTATTTACTCTGTTTTAGTTAAAATTATTTTTTGCATTTATATGCCAACAGCACTGATAATGTTAATAATAATAATAATAATAATAATAATAATAATAATAATAACAACAATAATAAATAAATAAATCAAACACTTAAAATGAATGTTTATTAATAAAACATCATTATTATTATTATTATTATTATTATTATTATGATTATTATTATTATTATGATTATTATTAATATTATTATAATTATTATTCCAATATTTAGCTTTTGAGAAAGCATTGGAGATTTCAGAAACAAAAATACATTATCTGGCTTACTCATTTATTAAATATAAATAAATAATGACATAAATATTATGATAATAATAATAACTCTTTAACCAAAGAAACACACCTGATTTCATTTATAAAAAATGTATTTGTAAAAATTTGTGTTTCTTTTAATTTATTTGTTTTTATGTTGTACTTAACTTGAAAGTTTTATATATAAAAAAATGGAAATGGGAATAAAATAACAGCAAGAAATATATAAATATAAATAAACGGTGTGTATAAACCTCGTGCCAGAATAAGAGTGGAATCGTTATAGGGTTTGTTTTGTACAAGATTAAAAAGAGAAGCCGTTCTGTTAAGAATAGAAAAAAGAAAGTGTTTTTTTATTATGAACGATCGCAACTCTATCAGGACAAAACAGATCTTTAAATGTTTTCCGTTATTTTCCTCCTACGCTTTTCTCCGGCACTTTTTCAATCACAGTGGGATTATTTTCACCTGTTCCCACACCAGCTCTGTTCTCCGTGTTCAGTGGGTCAGTGCTGATATAATCCCGTGAATACGCTTTCGTTTTAAATCTAATAAATATTCATAAAGCAATCTGTCATGTTATCTTTATTAAGATTAGTGTTAGGAGAGAAACCCGTGGAAGTGACGATAGGTGCTGTGGTTGTTGTTGTTGTTGTTGTTGTTTTTTTTTTTTTATGAACAGGTGGTGTGTTGGGATCAGTGTCGGGTTCTTGGGTTAGAACCATGGGAATAAATATTTCATGATTCTAACACTGGGGTTATTGTTTAAAAACAAACCGGGTTATAAAACCACAGCTGTAAAATGCATCGGGTCTGAATCTCGAGGCCAGAAGACTTCCATCTGTGTGAAAACGCTTCAGCTATTCGAGTTTAGAGGGGTTCATGTATATAAAACCATGAAAACCAGTGCAGCCCGGACGTTCCAGAGCAGTTCCATAAACCGCACGTCACCAGGCATTTCCATCTTTTTAATGAAGGCTGTACGTATGAATGAAACACTAGTTTCCTCCTCAGCGTCCTGGATGTGTCTGGAGTCCCAGAAGATCGCTCCCATCGCCTGCATGTTCAAAATCACTGTGTTTTTAATAAATTGAACCTAACTGCACGTCTCGATTTCTTTCTTTCTTTCAGCTGGATGCTAAGAAGAGTCCGCTGGCTCTTCTGGCTCAGACCTGTTCCCAGATCGGCAAGCCGGATCCTCCTTCATCCTCCAAGCTAAGCTCGCTGTCCTCGGGCAACTTGGGAGACAAAGACGGCCGGCAGACCGGTTCGGGTCTCAAATCAGCGGAGCAGCAGCAGGGCCTGGAGGACAAGTCCAGCTTCAAACCTTATTCCAAAAACAGCTTGGAATGCCGGAAGGATGGAGTCGTGTTGAGCGGGACAGCTGAGAAATCAGGGTTCAGGACTTCTGGAGGGAGTTCTGTGACCACGACGTGCCCGTCATTCGCTTCTCACGCCTCATCTCCGAGGACCTGCTCACCATCCCAGCATGCCCCAGGCCAGGCACATGCGCACCGCCAGACGCAGTCTCCGTCCACGCAGAAACCCCTGAGCGTAGACTCCAAAACCGGAAGTTCGGACTCCAGCACGGAGAGCAGCAGCGGCAGTGACCGAGTCGGGAAAAAAGACTTAGACAACAACAGACTGGACAATGCCCAGCTTGCCAACTCCAGCCAGGCACGTGCGAGTGTCAACTCCAGCAGTGGCAGTGCCTCGAGTAGCCCTCGACCAGAAAGCAAGAATGATTCCCAACCACCACAGACATCCTTAACTAATTCCAGCCATGTCGCCCCAATTTCACCATTCAAACCAGGACACTCCGTCTTCCCCTTGCCTGCCTCCACCCTGGGGTACCACGGTTCCATTGTTGGCGCCTATGCTGGTTATCCGTCCCAGTTCGTCTCTGGGTTGGACCCTGCCAAGTCTGGTTTAGTGGGCGCTGCTGGGATGGCGAAACACCCAAGCTCCAGTCCTTTAACGGGGACGTCGCCTCCATCCTTTATGCAAGGCTTGTGTCGTGACCCATACTGCCTCACTTACCCCAGCGCGCCTCACTTAGGGGGAAGCAACTGCAACACTTGCGTCCATGACCCTTCCTCGACTCTCAAGTCAGGATTCCCGTTGATGTACCCTTCCCCACACCTCCACGCACTCCACCCTGGCTCTCTGTCCACATCCAGTGCTTCCGGCTCTCTCTCCCACCCGCTCTACACCTACGGCTTCATGCTTCCTAGTGACTCCCTTCCTCACGCCTGCAACTGGGTCTCCGTCAGCGGGCCGTGCGACAAGCGCTTTGCCACTTCCGAGGAACTTTTGGCGCACCTGCGCACTCATACCTCTCTTAACGGCATGGAAGGAAAGCTCCTGTCTGCCTATCCTTCCTCCGTCCCTTCCTCAGCTGCTTCCTGCCACCTCCACCTGCCCCCTCCGAACAGCCCCGGGGCTCTTCCGAGCTCCTTCTCCCTTCGGGGTTCACCTGGACTCGGCTTGGCTCGCTACCACCCCTACAGCAAGCCCCACATGCCCGGAGCGCCTTCCTTACCTTTGCACTCTCTTCCTGCTACGGCGCCGTACTACTCACCGTACGCTCTCTATGGCCAGAGACTGGGCTCGGCGTCGGCGCTAGGTTACCCCTGATACACACACAGATAGAGAGAGCCAGGAAAAGGTCGAGAAGAGGATGAGGACCGTCCAATAAAGAGGCTCCAAGCAAGAAGGGAGCTTGAAATGGATGGAGTCACTTCCGTAAAGCGCGGTGATGGGAGGCACAGGACCGCGCGGACGCAGACGCTTGATTCCTGAGAATAAAGGAACTGATCACTTTAATATTATTTGATTATCAAAGTTTTATTTCAGTTTATTAATAATAAAAGTATATTTATTTTTCTCTTGAGCGCTTGGCTTTGTACTTGGGGAAACATTTACCATCTGAACGCGCTGGTTGCCACTTTGGTACAGGAACAATATTTTCTGAGATCAATATCTTTCCACAATGCATTTTTATAACAATCTCATTTATCTTTCGGTTGTCACCTCGCCTGTGTTTTTTTCCTTTTGCTTTCGAGTGCTCCAGCAAGCATGACTTGTCTGACAGCCAGTTTGTTCTTGGAAATTTGCCATTTCTTTTTTCTTTTCTTTTTTTGTACTTGTACAGTTCAAAGAAATAAAACACAAACAGACAGATGTGACATATTTTCTACGGCGACTTATTCTACAAGCTGGGCAGAGTTTAGTGGAGGAATGAAGGGAATGCGGGAAACGAATGCAATGAAAGAGTGCTATGTAGAGATGGTGGCGCTATTCTACATCTAACAGAATGTCTTATTTTGTGAAATAAATCATAACTTGATTACGTTTATGTTTTTCATTCCTCTCATCTTTTCATCGTCCACAGTAGATATTCATTTATTCTTTCATTTTCTAAGCCGCTTAATCCTAATTATGGTCGCGGGGAGGCTGGCGCCCATCTTAGCCGACTCTGGGCGAGGGCGGGGTACAACATGAATAGCTCGCCAGGCCATCGCAGGGCCAACACACACACAACCATTCACACTCACTCTCACACCTAGGGGTGATTTGGAACAGCCAATTAGCCTACTGTGCATGTT
>JAOUQZ010000027.1:1173284-1190784 GCA_028564935.1 Neosilurus hyrtlii
TGTGTGTGTGTGTGTGTGTGTGTGTGTGTGTGTGTGTGTGTGTGTGTGTGTGTGAGAGAGAGAGAGAGAGAGAGACTGTTCAGTATCTCTGCAAGTGACAGCTTTAAAATTAATTATCGATACTAAGCCTTAGCATATCTTAGCGGAAACATTTTTTTTTTTCAGATTTAGTGAGGCAGAATGTAGAAGATAAATGTGATGAAGCACTGACTCCATTAATACAAATTCAAATAATTTGTACATATAATATTTTTATTTACATATATTGCTTTACATACATGACAAAATAAAAAGAAATAAATTAATTTTTTCAATAAATAGGCTTTTTCTTTCATAAAGCAGCAGTATGGAAGACCAGATTTCAGGGGTTCAGTGATACGGGTTCAGGACGTTGGTACTTTAGGGTCTGTCATATTTTCTGCTCTGACGATGATGAAAACAGTCCACGTGTCTCACAGGAGTGTTACAGAGACGCAAAATTGAGTTGAAAATCCTCAGCAACTGTCTGGTGAGACAACGCATACTTCCATCATCACTTAACACTTGACTAGCGGTGAGTGGAACTGGTAGCAGTGTTGATTAGCATCAGATGTTAAAATAGACATTAGCTATACAGGTATACGTTTTACTGCTTCTTTTCTTACATAAACCACCTCAGGGGGCTTCACCTCAACTTTATATTCTGCTCACAATCATCTCGCTTTAAGCAGGCTTCACACTGGGTGGTTCTCACGGCGGTTCAGTGTGGATCCAAGCCATGTTGACCGTTGAACGGCACTGACTGAGATATATATATATATATATATATATATATATATATATATATAACAAAATTTAATAGAGGTTCTCAAAACCACACATCACCACCTAGCTGCCCTGTAGCTGCCACGCTGTCACCTTTTACAACCTTTCTGAACCGCGATCAATAGTAGCTAGTGATTCAGTAGCTGTTTATTACAACCTTATTGTTATACCTTTTTTGTCTGTCAATACTGCCCCCTGTATAAAGCCTGCTTTTGTCTTAACAGCACCCTTAAGGTTACATACTACATCCTGAATCGTTAGGCATAAAGGACATAGGTTTAAAACTCCTTTAAGATATGATGATGGTTCTTAAGGTATAATTACACCTCCTGAAGAATGTGAAAGTCTTAAAGGTATTGTATTTCAAAGGTACACTGTATTTCGTAAGCGGTTAGGCAAGTAATTCACTTCCCCAGATGAAAGGTACATACAAAAAGTATTAAGAACATGTCCTTTAAGCTCACCACCTCATTCATGAGCAATCATACACTTTGGTATTTTTTTTTAAATAATTATAAGAAGGATGGAATGTGAACCCGTGCCCATAGACAATAATTCCTTCCCGTCAGTCCAGATTAGGGTCAGGGAGTTGAAGTAGGCACTGAAGAAACCCAGTGGAATTTTGACAGGTTGAGTTGCTGCTTGAAATGGTTCCTTGCATGTTTCTCAGCCCCGACACCTTCTTATCATGGACTGCTCGAGGCCTGGGAGCGTAGCTCTCATGGTATGCAAGGCAACAGAATTCAGATAACCCCGTAACCTCTACCCCTCCACCTCACACCCACCATCACAGCACTCTTAGGATGCAGTCTGTCATGAACCGGTCGTTGGAAAGAGCAGGCTAGTCCCTCCTCTAATGGGAGCCGATGGTGCAGATGGCAGTCCGAAGGTAATTTGTAAGCACAGAGTGTTGAGGTAAGGCATGAGGATGCAAAATTTGAACAAAAAAGTAAAAAGATGAAAAGGGGTTTTAAAAATACAATAACATGACTGATTATGTGCGCATTAAACAGAGGAATGTTCTTCGGATGTTCTTTAGACGTTCTCTGATGTTTTGCCATCTACATAAATAGCGATTGTTGTCAGATACCTGGACAAGGTCCACACATTTTGGATGTTCTGTGTATCCAGAGGGTGTCCATGCAAAACAAAAACAGGAATCCTGCTGCGGTGGACCATCTCACGCTAGATCATTCTGGTTAGTTTCACACATTTCCGTTCCTCAAAGACTTTCCAGATAACCATATTGCTTTGGCTTGGATGGACCGTATCAAATGCTTGCAGTTACACAGGAAGTCGTGTGTATTGACACAGGGCAGAGAAGGATGTAGATACAGTTCTACAGAGACTGGGATGCTGGGGGTTTCCACGAGCCTCAGTGGAGGGACCGTACAGATTTTAGAGTTCACAGGATCCCCAATACCAGTACTGCATGCTGCGGGTACACCTGCTTAGAGAAAGAAGTGTGTTGATGTAATATGAAGGCCAAGAGTGTATCTTTGGTATGTAGCGTTCCGATCATCTATCACCCCCAGGTAAAACATAAGATTACTATGCATCACCCCAACAGCTTTGTGATGTTGGCTGTAGTCACCTTGAGAGCGTTTATTCAGTTGATTTAGTGGTTATCTTGTTTGCCCCTCAATCTGGAAATACTTGTTCACAGATGTCTTAGAGTCCTGGGCTCAGTGAGGGCCTTTCTGTGTGGAGTGTGCATGTTCTCCCTGTGCGGTTCAGCAAATGATTGAATGAACTTCTTAGATGATTGTCATGCATGGTTCATTTGGCCGAATCTTTCTCTCTCTCTCTCTCTCTCTCTCTCTCTCTCTCTCTCTCTCGCTCTCTCTTTTTTGGTAACTTTGTTGTTAAGTTCAGAAAGAACAGTCATTTTTCCATTGGAGTCCTCATGTCTTGATTTTATCCTGTTCACCTGCAAGTACAATCCATTTTTCTGCAAGACAGAAATGTCTCCATTTCACAGTGTCCTTTACCAAAACCAAATTGAGGACTATCTGCAGCCACATTCTGCCACCACCATGCCTTCAAACTTGTACTGGTAGGTGACCACACCAGCATCATCCAGGTAGAGAAGTGAGATGGGGTCAAGCTTTGTGGGGACACAGCAGGCTCTGGAAACAGTTTTCGGATTTTTAAGGCTGACCAACGTCTGCACAATGGCATGTTTGGTCGGAGTTACATGTTTGGTAAGAGGGTAAGTACAGACTCCTGTGCATTCATACGCCTCATAACCCTGAGGTTCTAAGATCCAAGAGTCCCAACCAATGTCCTTAAAATTGACATATAGGGATGTCTTCTTGCACTGGTTGCCTTTCGCATTCCTTCGGATCCTGGAAGCTGTGTCATAAATGAGATTGGAACGCATCTGTAGGAGAGCTCCTTCGTCTGGCTCCTCCTCATTTATGTCCCCCTGTCCCATAATTCCTAGTTCTCCCCAGAGATCCATGAGTTCCGTCCCCAGGTTGTCGTTCAGACCTGGACTGGGCAGTTCATGTTTGATCATTTCATTTAACTCATGTTTTTCTCCTCTGTGATCCGAGCTCTGGTCATTGGAGAAAACAATTATCAGGGGTTTGTGGCTCTCTTCTGGACTGGTATCGATTTCCATGTCCCCTCCTGTGGCAGGACCTTCGAACTCTGACCCATTCTGGGAGTTTAAACTTGCAATGTGAACTTCCAGTCTGTGTGTGTTAACGTAGTTCGACATGCGCCAGTGTTGCATGGCAGCAGTAATGTCAAAAGTCTCCCAGCCATTATCGGTGCCGTAAACCTGCCGTGACGCCAACTCCACTAGCTGCACTTGTTCTTCTTCTCCGTCTTCGGGCCAACTATCATTCTTTTGAACCACCTCATATACAGTCACTGTCCTGTCGACGCCAGCATACAGGTGCCTGTCTATCTGGACTAGGGTGTAGAGACGGAGTTCAGCAGCCATGACGCGCTCGTGATTTGGGATGGAAATGTTGAAAAGAAGGGGGTGTCGTCTCACACCATCAGGACCAATATTGCTTGGGTTGGACTCTGCGGAAGGCATTAATGACAGATTTTATGAATGAGCCAAATAAGATTTAGGGTCTCAGATTATACAGAACCAATCATTATACAAAACCTGAGACATAAAGGACTACTTTGGTGCTCAAATGCTAAACTGCACACACTTCCCTTACTATAAGTGTATTCTGACATTGGTCAGAAAATTCTATATTACATTTACATTGTGTATAAAGTTTTTTAAACCATGAAAGGAAACAAACAGCAGACCACCACCAAACCAAATAAAACATCCTCACCTTCGTTTTTGAAGCTACGTACAATGTTTGCAGACGGCATGGACGTTCGGTCATTAGCAAACCGGTTGTACAATTCCAGCATGTATTCAGGAGGCTGCACTCGAGGTGCCCCAGGCTGCACGGGGGGTCCGTGGCCTGACAGGTTAAAGGTCCGTAGGAACTGTCCCCGCAGGTTCTCCAGCAGATTTTGCATGTCTACCTCACTGTCTTGCTCTAGAAGAGAAAGATCCACAACTCCTCCGCGTCCATCGTCAAGCCCAGGGATGGTTCGGTGCCTCTCCGGGGAACTGATGGGACTGGTATTCCCTGAGAAAAGCCCTGAAAGGAGCAGGAAGAATGAGAGGCAATGCACCGAGGTGGTGGAGGAACCTTTTACACTAGCCATGGCTAGGAATGCAGGAGCACGTATCAGCTGGAACAGCTCTCTGATATGCATGAAGTTCTTGCGGGTGAACTTGAAGTTTTTTCGAGTAGATCCTGGAAAGAACAACAGAACATCCAAGCTTTTTTATTTTGCTAGTTGTTGTAAATGATCCATCTGTTGCAGGTGGTTTCTGGCCTGAAGTATCTGCAGCTCTGTCGTGGACACAGGTTGCAGCTTTGTAATGCACCTATTCCAGATCTCAGGTATTTATTCCTCCATACACCCTTCGATGCGCCTCGGATGTCTGCAGAATTCGGTTTGAAGGACGGCTTCATTGCGTTTCACTGTGGCATCTCTCCTTTTTCCCCTCTCTCACTCTCTCTCACTTCCAATCTCTTGCTTCCTCTTTGTCTCTTATCTGAAAGCTCTGCATCCCACTGTGTGTGTTTGTCTGTGTGCATGCACTGTTATCTACTTTCTTTCCTTTAATGAGGACTTTCTAAACATCGTTGTGATAACAGCAGAAGCTGGGTTTTTTTGTTGTTGTTGTTTGGGTGGGTGAGCCAGGGAAGAGACTTGGGCCTACTGTTTATTTATTTTTCCCAATGGTGTGGTTCCAGTGATGAACCAACATTTCATTGACCAAGTTCTCTTATTATTATTATTATTATTATTGTTTTTGTTTTGTTTTACTTGGATCATTTGTTCACAACTCATCAACACACACTGTGAGGATCATCTGCTTTGACGTCATTGTAATTTTAAGGGTGATGAATGTGTGTACAGTACATCACACATTCGCATTCTGTTCCCAGGTAGATTGAATAAAGATGAAGTACAGGGGTGTCTCTTGGAAATAAAACGAAATCGGATCCACAATGTCTTTCTGAAACCATTGGTTTTCTCTTGTACGCGAGTGTTAATGACCCCTGCACCGCCCGCCGCGATATTAATAACATCACCATCTTGAGGTGAGAGAGAGCGCAGAATACCTGATCTCAGACTTTTACACTTTTTACAAATCACCCAGCTAACAGTTTTTGTTTTGACAATGTTGCTACAACATTGCACAAAAGTTGTGATAACGTTATTAGTAGACTCTCAGAAACAGATGTTACAGTAACATTACTTTATAAGGACTGTGTGCATGTGTACGGTTTCCTTTTCAGTACCTGCAAGATTAAAAGGAATTCCCAGTACAGAAGTGCCCAGTCCGTGTCCCACGCTGTACTGGGAGCCTGGATGTGTGTGACATTTTAACAACGTCAAAATGACGTTGAGCATATAAGTCATGTACATGTTCACAATAAACGTTCTGGTTTAACATTGTCACAATGTTCGGAGAACAAAGTTTTGGGAAACCAACCAAATTATGACCTTCATGCATGTGGAGGTATTGTGCTGACAAGTTATTGTGTATGTGCAAGTTCGCTCTTCTGGTCACGCCATCTTGTTATCGTTATTGCAAACAGATTCAGAACCAAAACAAGATGTAGAACAGGTGAATAAGAGATACTAAGCCCGTGAGCTGGGGCGGTTTCGGATAATGGAAGACAATGAAAGAGCAGTGGTGGCTCAGTGGTTAAGGCTCTGGGTTACTGCTCTGAAGGTTGCCAGTTCAAGCCCTGGTATCATCATGCTGCCACTGTTGGGTCCTTGAGCATTTTTCAGATGGTATAAAAATGATGAATGTAAGATCATTCTGGGATTTGCATGCTAATTTATATCACAATAACGAGACGGAGGAACGATCTTGCACATGTGTGATTCTTGTGCTGTTGTGAGCACAACAGCGACTGGTAGAAAGTGGAAAAGTCTGAGATCGAGTGATAAGAAAGGGAAGTAGGGAAACGATTTCAGGAGAAATAAAAAGATGGGGATGTTATTAATATCATGGCGGCGGTGCAGGTCATTAACACTCACGTACAGGAGGAAACTAATGGTTTCAGAAAGACATTGTGGATCTGATTCTATTTTATTTCCAAGAGACCCCTGTACTTCATCTTTATTTATATACCTGGAACTGAATGGAAACTTTCTTTTTTATTATCCTGACATGCACTAGCATCAGAATTCAACCATAATAATAGAAAAATATCTCCGTCCCTCTACATCCACCACTAGTTCTTGGGACACTAAGTGAACTTGACAAGTCCATTTGGAGTCTGTTATCCCCCAACCCCCTGGGTGTTATTCATTCATTTTCTAAGCCACTTATTCCTAATTGGGGTCAGAGGGAGGCTGGCGTCCATCTCAGCCGACTCCAGCCGAAGGCAGGAACACCCGCTGCGCAGCTCACCTGGCCATCACAGGGCCAACACACACAACCCTTCACACTCCCACCTAGCAATTTGAAACAGCCAATCAGCGTACTGTGTTTGGAGTGGTGGAGGAAACCTACCCAGAGGAAACCCATGCAAGCACGGGGAGAACATTCAGACTCCAGACAGAAACCCGGGCCTTCTTGCTGTGGTGCGGACGTGCTAACCACTGCGCACTGTGCAATATTATATTCTGCATTTCACAAAGTTAAAAATAATTTCCTCTCCAGTCATGTACACTTTACTGTGCAAAGTTTTTAATGTGTTTAATGCCCTATCAGTGCTCGGCTGTTCAAGTGGTGGCTCCCAAAGTATCAGTCGTTTAGCGATGAGTGTTGTTCTGCACTCATACGTCAAACGAACAGCACTCTCGGAAGTGCTGGGGAAACCCTTATCACAATCCTCAAGGGACAGGCAGAAAACTCTGCCAGTGATGAGAGGTTTGTACAAACTAGCCCCTGTCTGGCCAGGATGCTTCACGTAGTTCAAATTCTCCAAGATACAGAAGAATGGCACACCACTTTCTACTGATTTGGGAGCAGCTTTTGGATCACCTTGTCCAAGTACTGAGTATGTAGATACCTGTCAGCAAGACTTTCTCAGATCGGTAAAGTGCAGACCAGCACTTGAGGCAGTAAAGGTCTACCCTGAGGATCAGATATGCCGACTCTGCCCTATGTGTGAATGATTAGAAATGACGCACAAGGTCAAGAGTCACAACGATAGACCCTTAAGAGGGTGTGTAGGAGAAGTTTGACCTAGTGACCAATTGTTCCAGCATTCTTCCGTTTTTTTTTTCTTAACCCAGCATTTCTGCTTTACTTTCTCTGGTGGCAGGGAATACTACAGAGTGCAGCTGTGACCTTAACCAAATTTGATTGAACCTTCCAGAAAGATCTTGTTCAAACCGCAAGCCTACCAGAATAATCTGCGTCATGGACGTCCCTACCAGAGATTGTGAACAGAGCAGTGGATGTTTTCTTATTGATCTCCAGAGGAACATCCTGCGCACCTCTGGGTCTGGATCCGCATCTTTTGTTTTTCAATCGTCATGACAATTCTCAGGCATCCCTCTAACATCCTTACTTACGTAATATTTTCCCAGTGTTTTTCATTGTTTGTTTCAAGTCGCGTGATAACCTTTAATGCTCGCGCCCTCGTTCACACGCAAAAGGCAGTCTTCATATTTCTTACCAGAGGACGCAAACCAAGGCTGTGTTTGAAATACTCTACTGGTTTACTACACACTCATACTGGGCTTGTACACTGTGTACCTCACATTACTTCCCCATAGCTTACATTGCACAGGGGGCTGGTGGCAGTAAATCAGAAAACCTGGCTAGCAACCTTGCGTCAAACCATCTTACTTAGCAAGCTTACATTAATATGGAAGCCCATTTTCACCACAAGAGGGAAAAGAGTTGGCTTGTGAGTCATAACGATGAGGTGTTAAGTGACAATCCAACTTTTCTTTTCTTTTGTGGTGGAAATGGGCTTCCATAAATTTGTGAGTCAGCATGTGCTATTGGTTGGGTTCGAAAACCCAGATACTGCTGTGACAGAATGCTAGCTAGAATGCTAGTATCATGTAAGATGCATTTCTGTTTATTAGTGAGTGAGTTAGTGAGTGCCCTCGCCCAGAGTCGGCTGAGATGGGCGCCAGCCTCCCCGCAACCTTAATTAGGATTAAGCGGTTCAGAAAATGAATGAATGAATGAGTTAGCAAGTTCACTATCAGGCTATTTGTTCATGTTAAAAACAAGAATACATACGAAAACTACTTACAAAAGTACAGGGGGTCTTCGACTTACAACCGATTGATAGTCCCAGTTGGTTGGGGACATTGCAGACAGTCTCAGACCTAGTCGTCGACCATCAGAGATTTTCATCTGAACATTATTTAATTTGAGTGATTTAGGACATCACGTACACAGTTGTGGTTGGTCTGAGAATGTCTGAGACAGTCGCCAACTCCAAAAATTACAGGTATTCGCCAAAGAACCACCCCAATGACATCGAGCCTTAAGAATCTCGTTTCAGTTTTTGACATTTGCATCATAAATATATAAATGTCATGCACAAACTAGTTCGCGGTGGAAGATGTCATTCATGCGGTGCCCAACTGAGGAGGAGGAGGAGCCTGTCTGTCCTTCCAGTGTGAACCCCCCTTCCCCCATTCTATCTGTCATGTTTTTGTAACATTGTGGTTGGTTGGAAATCAGCATGTAGCATCATGTTATGCAACAACCAGTGTTGTGCACCTTGGCTGTATTTGGGATATTTTTGCCAGAGTGGTATTTCATTTTCTAAACCACTTTTTCCTTTTTTTCCCTTTATTAGTACTCATACCTAGGGGCAGTATGGAACAGCCAGTTATCTTAAAGTGCATGGTCTACAGGAGAAAACTGGAGTACCCGGAGAAAACGCACACACGCACAGGGAGGACACGCAAACTCCACACAGAAACGCCATCACTGAGCCCGGAGCTTGAACCCTGGACCTTCTCGCTGTAAGGCTGATATGCCACCACTATGCCACCATGCCGCCCTATGTCGGCAAAGTTGTAGAATAAAACTGAGGCGACATGATGACATCATTCACATTGCAAACTAAATTAGAAATTTATTCTAAGGTTAAAGTTTCCGGTGGCAGCAAATCCAAAAACAATTCTCTATTTGAATCTGTCAGGCAGCAACAGACACTGGAGAGAACGTGTGTTGGGAACATCTTTAAAACCCAGCAGTCCAGAAATAGTCCTTCACAACCAGCAGTATCTTCACAACGGGAATCATCACTGTTTAAAGTCTTGCTTGAATGTCTGGTGGCAAACGGAAGTCTCAACTCAACAAACGGTCATATACATGATCAATAAATCAGTGTAAAACATTCTGGAACATTGGGAACATTGGGGATATTGGGAAACTCATCTCCTGTGCATGTATCGGTACCAGCCGATATTTAATCCACTGATATTACAGGCAAGATAAAAATTTACCTTGCTGTAAAGATATATTTATTACCTAACAAAAAAAATCCTATGATCCATATATTATTGTCCATAATATTTAAATATCAAGCATTTTAAAATATCCTCTGGAAATAAATAGCCAGATGGTTAGTAAACCCGTTGAATATCCGTATCGGATCTGTCCTCATCCGGGCGTCCCAAGCCTGGACAGCTGGCCGAGTGTGCGTTCACATTGATTTGGATTTACTCATGAATTCTTGGATCTCTCGGTCCAGCTGCTCGTTGCGTCTCAGAGCTTCTTCCCTGCTGCGCTCAGCATTCCGTAATAAAATCTCCAGAGCCGATTTACAGCGACGTTCGGCCTCCAGCGCTGACTGCAGCTCAGCCACGGTTGCACTCAGCTCCTGGTTCCTCTGCTGGAGGCTGAAAAACATACATTAGAATGATGCTGATGTTAGCATGTGTAGCATTTACTGCATGGATACAATCAGGGTTTTACATGCAGTGTTGGTAGATAAGTTAGATATGGTATGGTACGGTATAAGTTCATGGATCATGAGGTATCAGTATACCTTCCTGTCACATGAGCTCCACCAATCGGTGAGTGGCGAGAGCAAGCGCATGCTTTCTGGGCCTTTGAGGCTAATTCGCGGTTCTAAAATGCCCATGTGTAAGCGTGAGTGTGAATAGTTGTATGGGTGTTGGCCCTGGAATGGCCTGGTGAGCTGTTTAGGGTGTACCTCGCCCTCGCCCAGAGTCGGCTGAGATGGGCTCCAGCCTCCCCACGACACTAATTAGGATTATGTGGCTTAGAAAATGAATGAAACAATTAATGAATGAAATCACTGTGGTGAAACGTAGCTGTTCTTCTATAGTCCTACAGGTGGCGCAATGAAAACTATTCACACATCCACAGCATCCCGTATGATGGGAGTGAATTGTTTGCTAACTTTGTGTAGAAATAATAATGAATACACTTTCCTTTACACAGTTTAAGGTCATATCGATATTATTATATAATAACAACACCTATAGAATTGCAATACAATTTGAATCGCCTCAACGGTATTGCGATAATATAAAGTATGGGGAATTCCCTCGTGATTCTCCTTCGTAACGGTTAGTCAGTATGCCGTCCCTCCCTTCCTGAGAGCTCGGCCCGTGGGCTCCTGCATCAACCTGCATTCGAACCCGTAAGCTCTAGGTAATGGTGCACCTTGCTTCTGCACCACTCGAGAGCCAGAGTGATCACCTTTATCATGTGATTTTCACCATCACCTGGTGATGGAGTCTTGCAGTGTGAGCGATTCCTCACAGGTTTTTTAAAGCTCTTGAAGAACAAGAACTGCACAGTTCCCTAAATAGTTCCTGGTTTGGTCTGTTCTGGTTTTTACCGAAGCCTTGTGACTTTGAACTGACCCTGAATGAAAGGTTAAATGTAAGGTGTTTAAACTGTAATTAACAGAAGAAATGGTGTACTGAGTGTTAAAGCTGGGGTTGGGAATCTGGAACGTCAGCAAAATATGAAAATAGGTTTTTTTTTTCGAGGCTCGGACTAAACCTTCCCCTGCCGCCAGAGTCCCTTCCAAAGTGTTCCAAGGTGTTTTTAAAATCAGAAAACTTTAAAACTATGAACTTCGGAGAAATCTTAAAGATCAAACCTGGTAATAAGTTGCTGTTGGTCGGTGGTGTTTTCTCCCAGTTTCTGGGGAACACTCTGTGGCTGCTGTTTCACGGTTTCCTCCCTGCTCAGAGAAGGTGAACTCTGCTTCAAGTTCCCAAGCTCTTTTGGCTTGGCCTGAGGTTCCACTTTCGCTTGCGGAGGTTCTGTGGGTTTAACCGCACCATCGCTACTCCTCCTTTCCTGTGCAGCATTCTTTCCTTCATCTTTCCCAATGTTGTTCTGTTTTTCTGGGAACAGTGTCACCTTTTGAAGGTCCAGGATCTTGAAAATGTCCTCAGAGAACGTCTTCTCGTCCTTCTCTTCCAGGGTCTCCTGCAGATAGCTCCAGCGCTCCCAGGATGGTTCACGGGAAGTTTTAAATCCAGGAGGGCCACTTAAGCTGGGCAGAGTCTGCGTACGCTTCCTCGGGCTCGCACTCATGATGTCTGCCGGAGGTGAGGACACAGGCGATGAAGAGGATGAAGAAGAGGGTGCAACTTTTGATGCGGGGTTGTCCGTGTCAAACGTGTCTGCTTCCTCTTCTTCTGGGGACTCGGACAAGGACGACATCTCGCACTGAGGAAGCAGAGGACTGTGTAAGAAGTGATAAGAAGTTGTTCCCTCACCAGCCTTTTTTGTTTTTCACAGTTACAATGACACTGGAGACTCCTTCCATAAATGCATCATCATTGCAACAATTACACACATTTTAAAACCTTTTTATTTCTAATGCTGTATCTGCCATGCACATCCCTGTGACCGAGCTGTTGCTTCAGAAACAATAACGTGATCAAACGAGGGAATTGATATAAACCTGTGCTACAGTCAGAGCTGCTCAAGCCACGCTTTCTGACCAATCAGAGTCCAGCATTCAAATGGGTTACGGTATGAATTTATAAAGTGTCTCCGATACTGAAATGGTGCGATCTGATTGGTTTGCTATCTCAAGATAATAAAAATCGTGTTTCTTACAGTCATTTTTTCTGAAATCCTAGAAATCCAACATCATTGCTATAGAAACAATAAGGTGCTGAACGAATGCCTTTTGACCAATCAGAGTCCAGAATTCAACCATGCTGCGGTATAAGTAATTATAAATAAACCTGTACTATCTATTAAAAGAGGTAATGTACTAAAGAAAAGAGAATACACTGCCTATAATCCTTTACTGTGCCTTACGGTCAGTGCCCTACCTCTGCAGACTCCCAGCCCACAAAATTACGTGGATTTGATGTTTTTTTGCTCTTCATCTTCTTGGCAGGAGCAGGAGATGGAGTGAGGTCTTTAGAAGCAGGAAAGAGCAGCTCGTGGTGTCTGATCATCACTGTCATCACCTTTTGGATCATCGGCGTACCTGTGATAGTGCACATGTGGCAAGTTTAAGCAATACCTTACAGATGATTCGTAAAAAAACAGCAGGCAGAAGAATGTCATTGCTAAATAATTAAAGGTGTAAACTGTAACAGTTTCTCAATCCTGAACATTTTTTGTGTTTAAACCATTTAAACGCATCATCTGATTAAGTACCCGGGAAAAACACAGTGGTTCTGCAGGACTGGGATTGAGTCAGACTGGTATAGAACATCAGTGAAGCTTAGAGGGTAAAATGTTGTTCAGAAGATGGCGCTGTAAAACCTGATTGTCAAGGACTGGGATTTCTCTGTACAGACCGAGCAAACAAGATTAATAAGCAGTTTATTATACGGCATTTTAAAATAGCGACCTTTTTTATTTCATGTCAGGTGCTGGTCCTGCTGGAGTGCAATCTGCAAACTGCTCTCTTCCGAACAGACGTCCCCATCCATGTCTGTGAGGGCTTTGGTAGCCTTCTGACAAATAGCAAGTACTTTGCGGGATTTTGTAAACTCTTTATCCCTGAAGATATTTGCTGTATATCTTTTCTCTTCAATAAAATTCTGACGGCTTCTCTGGAAGCGGCTGAAGATCATACGGCACAGTGCAGCTAGCTAACAGCAAAGCTGCTGGTTGGATACACACCAGTCCAATATGCAATTTATTGCCTTCGTGTCTACCAATCAGATTGTGCGTCTTGAAAGTGTCTTATTACACTACATCATCTCATTTGAATACTTGATTGTGATTGGGCAATCGCAGCATGTATCTCTTATTTCTATTTAATAATTTCTTATTTCTATTTTAAAGCCATCGTTGCTATGGAGCACATCATTAGCGGAACCAAGAAGATGTTTAAATCAATGCTTTGTGTTGAATTGTTGATTTCTTTAGTTAGAAGCTGTTTAATAAGCAAGACCACCTCACCCTTCATCATGCTGAACGCGTCCTCCACCTGCGGTTTGAATAGGTTCACCCCCATCACCGTGGCCAGGTTCTCCACGCTCATCTTATTCACCTTCGAGTGCTGCTGCACCTCAAACAGGAACCTACAGGAACCACAATGTCCATCACCATACTAGCTTTTACTTACAGTCCAATAAAGGAGTAGTGTCGCCGTTCCATCCTGAACAATATTAAACATATCAATAAAAGAATCTGCCATGCTCCAGAGCTTCACCTGCAGATGTAACTCAGGAGGTTGTAGTTGGCTTTCGGAAGCAGGCTGATCTGTTTCTCCAGCTTCTCCTTCCCCTGTGGAGGAAACAGGTTGACATTAAAGGTTCATGAAATCAGGGTCCTGAGAGACATTGATATAGGTCTGCGTCTCACCACTGCTGTTGTAGCGTCCAGCGTCAAGCTGCTGTCCAGAAAGTCCTGATACTGAGTCCAGGGCACTACCGGCTCTGGCAGCTCTCGCAGGTACAGCTTAAGTAAAGACGCCACCGTGTGGACATCTGTGTCACTGCAGACAGAAAGGATAAAGCAAGAAAAGATTTTTAAAGAACATTTTCAGTCCCGTGGATGATGGTACATCCCAGAACGCCAGCAGAAGGCAAACGGCTCGGTACCAGGTTATAACCCTGTGGTGACCCATTTTCCTTTTTCTCGCACAGCGACAGTATGTTTCTGAAAAGCTCAACATGGATTAAAAGCTTTTCAGCCTCTTGGTTCGTTCTGAACACAAACAATATTTTTATTTTACAGCTGTAGGTTCCACGCCCCTTTTCCATGCCAACTTTTTTACTTGGGAACCGTAAGCAGAAACGTGTGTATTCGTTTATTTAACTGTTTGTTTTTAAATTAGACCGCACTGATTTCATCATAATGTTTTTTGTTTTTTGAAAGCTTTCTATAACAATTTTTCATCACTGATACCCTGCCTATATAATTTATGCTCTACCTGAAAGAGCCACGCAGGAAGTGAGGAATTCTGGGTAAAAATATAATCCTCTTGAGGAGATATGAATTTCATTTAATTTTTTTGAACTGCTTTAATCTTTAATAAGGTCCTGGGGAGGCTGGAGCCTATCTCAGCCAACCCTGGGTGAAGGCAGGGTCCAGCTTCCTAGTCCATCGCAACACAACCACTCATACCTTCACAAATTGCGCATGTTTAAGTTTTCCCTCTGGTCTGTTTGAGCTGGCCGGAAACACAAGGTTTTGTCAATTTGTATTTTTACTTATTAATTTTTGGACCCGCATCATGGTCATGGTGTGCTGGACGTTCTGATCATCTGGCTTTACCCCCCTCACACCAGTATCTCGAACATCCTGGTATACCAAGCATACTGAGCATGGAGCTTGCAGACAACTAATCAGAGCTGAACATGCACAGAGACCAGGAAGACAATAAATGGGAGGAGGAAGTCAAACAGGCTGTCCAGGGCACACACTTAAAATCATTGTTTCGTGGGGAGGTGCAGGGGAAGCAGCTTCCAGGAGCACTGTGCAGGTTTTTGTATTAGTAATTGTGCATTGGTGCTCCACTGGTGTCTGGAATGAAAAATAAAGCCTTGAAAATGGGGATTATATCTGACCTTTAACCTACATTTTCTTGGAATCTCACTGGGATTTATTTTTTAAAAATTAACCCCAGTAATCAGTACAGGACTTTTTTAAAGCAACACTTTTTTTTTACCCTGGAACAATTCAGGTACGTTCCCTGGGAAGTGTAGAGCGTCTTCAGGTTTTGTTTTCTTTAACCATTTTATTTCAAATCCTGAGAAAGAAGCAATGCTGAATTCTTCAATAAACCTGAATAAGGATCAAGTCTTGGATTTTTATCATATTACATGATCATTTGAATACTCGATTCTGATTGGTCCGTTATGGCATTTTGTTATTGCTCTTTAACACACCATTGCTATGGAGGGCATCATTAGCGGAAGAAACAAGTCAATTTTTGTGTCAAATTATTAATTTCTTCAGTAAATGGACATCTAATAAGAAAGATATCATTCAGCAAGCTGATCATTATTGCAAAATAAACACTTTCAAAATCTTTTTTGGAGCCCATCTCAGCCGCATTCTCCGGGCGAGGTGGTACACCCTGAACAGCTCATCAGACCATCGCAGAGCCAAATTTATGATTGCTTACAAATTTATGAAACCTGCTGGGTCTGGCCCGCGGGCCTCATGTTTGATACCTGTGCCTGAGAATCATTCAGGACCGCGGTGGCGGGCATCGGCGCTCCTGATCACCCTGTCAGGGTTAATATTATAATTTTTTTTTAATCAGACTTCTCTCACACACACACATTAGCAAATTCCAGCATAGACCACGCCCACTTCAGGTATAACGCTGAATACAGATACTGAGTGTGTGTGTGTTCATGGTGGAGGCACCACCTTAGTTAGGACAGGATGTGGCTTAACCACAGATCTGATGTGTAGCAGTTTCTTTGCAAAAAAAAGATTAGCTTTTGTATCTTGTGCCGTCTTGTGGAGACGGTTAACGTTTCCAACATTTCAGAACAGTTTTCTAGAAGGTCGAGGGTTTTGTTTGTTTGTTTGTTAAACTACTGAATTATAGTATCTGTACTGTCATAAGGGTTTAAATTGAAATCTGATGTGTTTGGATGATAAATTAATGAAGTCCACCCCATATAAACAAACCAATCAGTTTACACCTGCATTTTATTTGTTTGTTTGTTTGTTAGTTTTAGTGTCTTTCAGATTAGAAGCAAATTTGAAGTGTTAAGGAAAGTGATGCGGAAAATGTTCATCTCCTGGTGTTCAGAGATCAAAGCCTTTCAGTGACAGAGTGAAAATGACATCTCATCTCTAAACCAGGAAATAAACTCTTACTACCTTAAAAGGAATCTCATCATGAACTCTGGTGACAGACAGTCCAGTCAGATCCGTGCAGCAACATGAAGATCTTCCGACTGACGTACTGATATCAATCTCAAACAGAGGACCTTCCTGACTTTCAGAACTCTTTATGGATAATAAGGATGATTCGTTTCTCATTAGACCCTTCAGGAACTCTTAAAACCCTGCCATGACCCAGTTCCACAGAGGCACTGACGGGTTAAACAATATCAATAATTCAATGTGTATCATAAACCTACATGCCTACAAAGAGGGTTCACTTCCTCTAAAGAAGGTTTGTTGTTTTGTTTGTTTGTTAGCAATTTTACACAAAATGGCAAGAATGTGGCGCAGTGATTAGCACATCAACCTCACAGCATGAAGGTTCTGGGTTCGATTTCCAGGCTCAGGGTGTTTCTGTGTGGAGTGTGTATGTGCTTGCGTGGGTTTCCTCTAGGTACTCCAGTTTCCTCCCACACTGTTCAGTTTAACCCTAGGTGTTAGTGTGAGTGTGAATGGTTGTATGTGTTGCCCTGCGATCGTCTGGCGAGCTGTTCAGGGTGTACCACACCCTCACCCAGAATTGGCTGAGATGGGCGCTGGCCTCCCTGTGACCATAATTAGGATTAAGCAGCTTAGAAAATGAATGAATGAATGTTATGAATGTATTTTAATGATTTTTGGAGGGTGTATGAAGTACGACCCTATGAACACTCCATTACATTTTGGAAATGATTGGCACAAAATTCTGGATCCACTCATTTTACTTTAACTATGTGAGATAGGATGATTTTTTTGGAAGTGTGGAATTAAAGCAGGCCCAACAGGGAGTGCCATAGGCTTTCTGTTTATTTTAATATTTTTCGGCTTGGCGGAGGATTGCACTCTCCAAGTGCTTGCAGC
>JAOUQZ010000027.1:1203117-1215570 GCA_028564935.1 Neosilurus hyrtlii
AGTTGGCTGAGATGGGCGCCAGCCTCCCCGTGACCCTAATTAGGAATAAGCGGTTCAGAAGATGAATGAATGAATGACCTCCACCACCATTGTAACACATGAACTCACCTCCACCACCATCCTAGCAAGCCAACTTTCCACCATCACCATCCTCACACAATAAGTCCCCTTTACCACCATCCTAACACGTTAACTTACCTCCATTACCACCCTAATAGGCTAACTCACATTCACCACTGTCCTAACAGGCTAACTCACCTATCCCACCATCCTAACAAGTTAACTCACCACCACTACCATCCTAATGATATATCTTACATCTACTACCATCCTAACATGATAACTCACCTCCACTACAACCCTAACAAGCTAAATCATATATACCATCATTCTATCAAGCTAAGTTACCTACATTACCATCTTAAACAGCTAACTCAACTATACCACCATCCTAACACGCTAACTCACCACTACTACCATCATAGAACACTAACTCACCACTACCACCCTAAAACACTAACTCACCTATACCACCATCCTAACAAACTAACTCACCTATCCCACCATCCTAACAAGTTAACTCACCACCACTACCATCCTAATGATATATCTTACATCTACTACCATCCTAACATGATAACTCACCTCCACTACAACCCTAACAAGCTAAATCATATATACCATCATTCTATCAAGCTAAGTTACCTACATTACCATCTTAAACAGCTAACTCAACTATACCACCATCCTAACACGCTAACTCACCACTACTACCATCATAGAACACTAACTCACCACTACCACCCTAAGACACTAACTCACCTATACCACCATCCTAACAAACTAACTCACCTATACCACCATCCTAACACGCTAACCCATTACAAATACTGCTTTAACTCAACTTGACTTCTGAACCATGCAAAGAAGCAGTTGAGTGATTAACTTATTAGTGGCCGTGCCCCCATGTGCAGGTGTTTGATGGCTGTAAAGTATAATCACTAAACTGCCATGGTGTGTTATAGGAGGCAGCAGATCCTCTGTCCTAAAGTAAACACTGTACGCAGAGCGAGTTAAACTGACATTAAACAGCAGTCTGCACTGCTACTATCGAGCATTTCATCAGCTTCCTGCTGTACTAACCGCATACAGAGGAAATCAGAAAGGCCGTGGGTGTGTGTGTGTGTGTGTGTGTGTGTGTGAGAGAGAGAGAGAGAGAGAGAGATGCCTCAACCATGCACTCTTCACTTCTTTAAAATCCAAACTGTTTGTTTTAGATGAAGTTTGAATAAATAAATTCATAAATTAATTAATATATAATAGAAGTATATATAACGCAAAATCTATTCAGATTAAAGTTCAGCTTTAAAATTCCCATAGAGCTAAAATCCAAGCACATCATAGGACCATACTGGATCCTTCCACAGAGATACTGTCACTGACACTGTTGATTCTTTTCCTTTTACAGTGTGTCCCTGCACGGGTGTTTTACTCCACTTATAGCACGGCAATTACAATTACAAATTCAGATTCAATAAACAAAGTTAATTAAAACCATACTTTAAAACTTAAAGTTACAGCTTTAGGTCTGAAAGATAAAAGGCACTGACACAACAGACTCCTTCCATTAATGTTTAAAAAAATCATCCGCGAAATTCCCCTCTCCGTATTAAGGATTGCAGACGTTTTACATTTACAGCATTTGGCAGACATTCTTATCCAGAGTGACTTTCATTTATCATTTTTAAGGCCGTGCAGGCCTCATGCTAGTCCCTGTGAGTCAGCTGTTACAATAGAAGCGAATCTGATTATGCATTATTACATTAAACATGTGATCTGCAGCCGCTAAACTGTTACAGAAAATTAATCAACATCTACCAACCAATCAGAATTTAGAATTTAACTGCACTGTGACATGGCAGTTTTAAACAAACACAGTTTTAGGAAGGTTTTTGAACCAAGGACGGTGATGATGATCACATCAAACAAACAAACATATAAACAAACAAACAAACAAACAAACAAACAAATGAACACATGCATGTAATGTTGCATTACATCAGTGCATTCTGCTGCAGAAGGCACTGGTATACACACACACACACACACACACAAAACTGACACTGAGCAGGAGAAAGGACCACTGACTGGTAAGGGTGGTCTTACTTATTCACACATATACACACACACACACACACACACACACACTCACCTATTTTTGTTTCACCCCGGAGAGTGGTGAGGTCCCAGTTGCGAGGCAGCTTCAGAGACATGTTTTCTAATCAGGAAAATGTTACTGTCTATCTAACCACACACACACACACACACACACACACACACACACACACAAACACTTTTACACCTCGTGTACATATTTTAATCCCCTCATCGTAGCCTCCTGTCTCATTTTATCTCCCTCACTTCCTCCTTCCTGTCAGTCTTCTCGTTTTTGGTATTGGTTTTTTTTTTTTCGTTTTTCTTTTTCCTGACACTCAACACGTTGTTTCTTGTCCTTCCCTTGTCCTTCCCCCCTCCTCTGACTATCACTTCTGCTTGGTATTTAACTAAGCCTTGTCCTCTTTCTGCTCATTCCTCGAGTCTTTCCTCACAGGATGGAGTGAAGCTACATTAAAGAAGAGGTGTGACTCTGAGCATTAAAGCGAGTGAATGTAGCTCTGGAGGAAGTTGGTGGCAAACGTACGCAGACACCACACAATCTGAAGGCAGAAAATTCTATATATGAGAAAATCAGGTCATGCATGAGCAAGGAGCACATGTGTGGTGAGCTCAGTCATCCTGAGGTCTGCAGCGTAGGGTTTCATTTACCCTGTGTGTAGATATGTAATGTATATCTGCAGTCAGGATTATTTGTTATAATTTTATTTTCCTTTTTTCAAATATTTGATTTCACATTTTTATGTCATTAATTATTACTGCTGCTTGTAGGTGGAGGGGGGGGGGGTAGTGCTGGTGCAGAGTCAATAACCTGATCCTGAACATGGATAGACCAAGGAGATCATCGTCGACTTCAGGAAGAATCAGCCCAGCCACGCTCCCCTTCTCATCAACAACGCTGCTGTAGAGGTGGTTCCTCAGGGTGCACATCACAAATAACCTCACCTGGTCTGTGTACACTGCGTCACTGGTCAAGAGAGCACAGCAGCATCTGTACTTCCTGTGTAGGATGAGAAGAACCCACCTTGGCTAACCAAATTTTGTATGTTGTACTATTGTACATATAATTCATTCATTCTCATTCATTCTTGGAGCAGCTTAATCCTAATTAGAGTCGCGGGAAGGCTGGCGCCCATCTCAGCCGACTCGGGTGAGAGCAGGGTACACCCTGAACAGCTCTCTAGGCCAGGCAGGAACGGCACACATACAACCATTCACACTCACACCTAGGGGCAATTTGGAACAGTGAGTCAGCCTAATGTGCATGTTTTGGACTGTGGGAGGAAACCGGAGTACCTGGAGGAAACCCGCGCAAGCATGGGGAGAACATGCAAACTCCACACAAATTCGCCCGAGCCCGGGAATTGAACCCAGGACCTTCTTGCTGTGAAGCGGACATGCTAACCACTACACCACTGGGTCGTTGCACTATATAATACCTTTACTACACTACACTGTACACTGCTATACTGCACTATACCATGCCTTCCACACATAACATACTACTATACTACACCATGGGTGGCACAGTGGTGTAGTGGTTAGCGCATCCGCCTGACAATAAGAAGGTCCTGGGATCCAGTCCTGGTCTCGGCAAGGAGTTTCTTTGTGATGTTTGCATGTCCTTGCAGTGTTTGTACACATTTCCTTACGATAATCCAGTTTCAAAGCCATAAACATTAGGCTAATTTTATGTTCTAACTGTGAGTGTACATTGTGACAGAATGACGAGCTGTTCAGGGTGTACCGGACATTCGCCCAAAGTTGGCTGAGATAGGTTCCAGCCTCCATGTGACCCTGCTAGGATTAAGTTATAAGAAATAAATGTTACACTGTGAAAGACAACACAATACCACACAATAACACTAACGAGACGTCGTGACTGGAGGATCACCGGAGGATTTGGGTTTTTATTTTGGGATTTTCCCCCATTTTTGTCTCTAATTTAGTCGTTTCCAATTCCCATCCATCAACTTTTGCCTTCCCTATCACAGGACCACAACCGACCAGGAGGGGGCGCAAGCAAGCACACGCCCCCTCCGTGATATGCGATGCTACCGCCCGCCTCTTTTCAAACTGCTGCGCATGCGTATTTGGGGAGGGTCTAACACACTCAGAGGGTAAGCGATATCCTCCTCGTACGAATGAGCTCACAGACGCCCATGATCAGCTGGTGATCGCTGTGACAGGGAAGTCAGCGTATGCCATCCCTCCCTCCTGTGAGAGCTCGGCCAGTTAGCTCCCATGGACTCGCGGTCACGGATGGCTGTGGCATCATCCCGGATTCAAACTTGCGATCTCTGGGTTGAAAGGGAGGAACGATCTTGTGTGTGTGTGTGATAACTTGGCGGCGCAACAGCAATTGGTAGAAAGTGTAAAAGTCTGAGATCGAGTGATAAGAAACAGAAGAAGGAAAACAATTCCAGGAGAAATAAAAAGATGGGGATGTTATTAATATCATGGTGGCAGTGCAGGTCATTAACACTCACGTACAGGAGGAAACTAATGGTTTCTGAAAGACATCGTGGATCCGATTCCATTTTATTTCCAAGAGACCCCTGTACTTCATCTTTATTTATATACCTGGAACTGAATGGAAACTTTAATGAAATAGACACTGTAATCTATTATTATAAAACATTTACAACAGTATTATTAATATATATTAAGGCAGTGCAAAAAAGCGAAGCTCCCATATGAGTTCCCTTACTTAACAAGTTTTTGGTGGTTTTCGCCGAGGCGTTCCCAGACCAGCCCAGAGACGTAGTCAATCCAACATGTTCTGGGTCGACCCCGGGGTCTCTTCCTGGTTGTACATTCCAGAAACACCACACCAGAGAGGCGTTCGGGAGGCATTCTAATCAGATGCTTGTATTTTATTTTATTAATTCAGTTCAATTTCAATTCAGGTTTATGTGTATAGTGCTTTTTATGATTAACATTGTCACAAAGCAGCTTTTAATAGAAAAAACTAATTAAAAAAAAGCATTTAAACATTTTTCTACCAACCCTGCACATCCCTAATGAGCAAGCCGATAGTGGAAGGACAAACTCCCTCAGATACACGAGGAAGAAACTTTGAGAGGAACCAGGTTCAAAAGAGAAACCCATCCTCATTGGGGTGAAACCATGAAATACAAACCATGTAGCAGAGACTTCAATATGGCTTAACATGAAGTCCGGTTGGTTATACCACACCTGTAAATCCTAAATAATTATTTAAACTTTACTTTATTTTATGGCTTGAAGTAAGAGTTTGAGGTGAAGTTCCATCACTCAGATATTCATTCCTATTACGAAGGTTATATACCGGCATGAGAAATATCATCACAGGGTTCCCACGTGTACAGGTACGCCAGAGGGACGGATGGACAGACACTATAGGTTCTTGATCCTAAAAGCAACTCGATGGTTTGACACTTTTGCTATATCACCGTCAATCACTATACCTTTATTACTATATCTTACATTAGCCTCGTAGCGTCAACCAAAGAAAGCCAAGGTCACTAGCCCCACTTAACCAAATTTCGAGTGAACTCGGTGTGTAAGAGAAACTGCAGAGCACTCTGGAAATAGAATTCTGGTTTTTAAATTTAGGAACTCACACCCTGATCTGGATTATGAGAAGCACTCGATGAGGGAAGTTCCAGAACGAAGGAGGAAGAAACACACACACTACACATTTAGCTTTGTTTATTTGGGTGTAATACAAATGCACAGAATTGGGGAAGCGCACATGTACCACTGTGTAAAAAAAAGGAAAAAAAACAGAAATACAGAGCACAAATAATAATAATAATATAATATAATAATCCAACACTACACCCTACACCCTAGCTAGTGCACTGTAGTAGTGAATAAGGTGAGGATTCTCTCAAGTCACACTTTTTTAAACACTATATATGATGGCAAGATGTATTGTGGGTAATCGGTCTTGTGAGTATTGCTTCGACGCTCCACTTTTAAAGTGTCTAATTAAATTTAGAAATATTCTCAGAAGTGTTTCTTCTCTAGACGTGTCCTCCCTCTCTCTCTCTGGTAATCTGTAAAAACTTCACATTTCACTAAATGGACAATAAAAGGTCTGTTCAAGGTTTTAGATTTCAGGGTTACAAAACAGTTTTCAGCCAACGCACTCCCAGACCAACAGATATTCACTACATGCACCACACACATGAAGGACATGCCGTATATACCTGGCATGGTGCACTGTGGGTATTCCACCTCATCAGGTTCCACCTCGCACCCTACACATTTAATTTGGTTCACTTGGGGGACCAATGCAGCATTTTTGTAAACTGTGATCCACATTTAATCACTGTTTGTAAAACCACAAAAGAACTACAGTTTTAGAGAGAACAGTTCCACCTATAGCACTGTAGACCTAAAATGTTCTCCAGGGGCTCGTTTCTGGTTCTTTGCTTCTCTAAAGAGTTCTCATGTCAGGTTCCCCACACAGACAACCAAAAAAACATTATAGGTTCTAGATGTGACTTATTTTCCCAAGCTTTGCCTGTTCAGGGTCTATTCAGAACTCTGAGGCAAGTCTTCCTGGTTAAGTATTCTCAGAAACCCTGCTCTGAGGTATTGTATCGGGTCTTATCTAAATAAACCACCAGAGACACTGGAGAGTCCAGCAGGACATCAGTGCTGATCTCACTTCAGGTCCCAAATCAATATCTAGTGCAGCTGATTAGTAAAGAGATCACTGGACAGAACACTCACAGATCACCTTTCAAGTGGTTTTTGGGTTAAAAGGTTGTAATCAGTGTTAAAATGAATGAGCTTTAGCGCCCTCTGGTGGCCCTTCTGAACATTAACCATCCAAGCACACACAATTCATTTAGAAATAAATCTGTCACTTTGGAAGTCAAACTTGAAACCCAATCGACAAGCCTGAGAACTTCGCCGTGTTTCGCCAACCACCACAAACACACATTCTACCCATGAATAAAAACAGAACAATCCATTTCTACCCAAATATACCATATATACCCCCCCCCCCTCTCTCTCTCTCTCTCTCTATATATATATATATATATATATATATATATACACCTATATTTATATATACTCGTATATCCACTCTGTACTACTGATAGGTTTAAAGATTTTCTATAAAAACACAGAATAGAGCTCAAATATATAGCTTAAATAACAACACAAACCCTGCTGGATTACAAAGGTGAGGATGGTGGTGAGGGTGAGGGCAGTGATGATGATGGTGAGGGTGGTGATGATGAGGATGGTGGTGAGGATGTCCCAATGACGTGAAGGTTATATGGCTTTGGAGCACACTGAAACACTCTCCAGCGCGAAACATGTTCCATGTTTTTAATTACTATAAACAGATTTGAATGCAACTCAAGGAATCAGAACTTGAAGGTTTCATCGGAAATACCAGTAGCTGGAGGTTTTATTTGGTGCTTTGCAGTGGATTGTGGGTAAACACAGGACAAGAGTGAGAGAAACGGATCCTTTGACTACATCTGAGAGACAGACGTCGTCTGTGCGTCGTGAAGGAATCTCATTCAGCTGAACAGGTACATTTCTTCTTACTGTACGTTTCGCAAATGCACAATGAGTCAATAATTAAAGCTAAACATAAGAGAGCTGAAGTTTCCTTCACCGCCGATAAATGGTCCGTCATAACGCATAAACTGAAAAACGACAAAAAGAATCAGCTGAGCAGAAACAGCTTTAGTAACCTGACAGGATAAAGATTTTAACCAATCACATTCAGCGATCACGACTAGGAATTTCTTTTCTTCTTTTACAATCATTTTCACCAGTCACGTTTCATTTCACAGTGTGCGATCAGGACAAAGAATTATTTCCTTTAAAAAACTTTCAGTGCTCATGACGGGAGTTAAAAACTAAAATTATTTATACAATCTTTCTGCGATCAGGAATTTTTAAAGTATTTTAAAACATTTCTTGAAATATATCCTGTAATCATGATAAAGAGTTTAGCCAATCATGTTTCACATTCGTGATCAAAAATTCATGTAATGTATGGAGCCAATCACATTATGGGTTGAAGAAAATGATTTTCTGGACCAATCATGATCCAAGCGTTAAAAAACACGATATCTTAACCTGTCACGACCTGGGATGAATTAAAATTTCACAACTGTGACGATCAAAAATTTCATCCAATCAGATGTTAAAGACAGAGCTCAGCCAATCAGGTTAGAGAACAGTGCATATTGACTGGTGTGAAAACAGCACAGAACAGAACTAGACGAGAAATGCAGGAGTGTGCGGCTGAAGCACGTGTGAAGATGACGGCGGGTTTATAAACAATGTGTGAGATGAGAGGTGCAGACGTATAGCTTGAATGATGAGTTATTGCACTGCTGACCTGAAGCAAAGTTTTTTTTCCTTCTGGAAATACATCAGAGCATCTACGTGGCTCACTGATAAGACACAAAAACATCATGTGACTGACTCAGCTGCGTCACGCATGGGCAACGAGGGAAAAACAAACAAACCAAACAAAACGCCACGAGACATTCAGGTTCATCACAAACGCTGTGATTATCAGAGAACTAAACTAATACTGAGTACGTCCGGATGAAGAGCACAGCACGCAAACAGTGCTGCTAAAAATATTTACACAACAAACAAATAAATCTATAGTTTACATTATACTGAGGTCACTTTATGTGTCCTGGGATATAATCTACAGCGAGACGTGTTCAGGGTCTGAAGTGTATCTGTAACATTACTTTAAATAAAAAAAGTTAACATGTCTTTCTTTCTCTGCCTTTAGTTTGTGATGTCACTCTACGGCAGTTATATTTAAAATGTAAAAGTCTCATGGATGGAAGGGAAGGAGTCTCCAGTGTCAGCGCTGTCACAGTCAGATGTAACGTTGGGACGTCTCCGCAACACCGACGGCGATGAAGCTGCTATTTGACTGAGGTTTGTTTTAGTGACTTCAACAGAAAGAAAAAGGGCAAGGCTGGTGAGGGAACGGCATTCACAGCTGCTAGAACATAAACAAGAACAGGAAGTGACGTTTCACGGTGAACGGATAAACACGTACGAGGTGTCGTTGTTGAACAAATGTGAATAATTGCTCTTGTTGAGGTGTAAAAAGAATAATTAAATAATCTGTTTATCCATCACGTTTCACTCCTTTACATCTCAATCATTTAAAACTCCTCATTATCATTAACATCTTTATGGAACCAAACCAAAAGTCAGCACTCCTGCGACTTCACCCCTGAACACGATCCCGAGTGTAAAACTACACGCGAGTTTGAATGAACAAGGCGGCGAGCCGAGCATTACAAACGCAAATAAAATAAACAAAAGAACATCTGCTCTCTAATAACAATCTTCATTTATAATCGAATAAAATAGAATATATATATAATATCTATATAATATATACCCTAAAATATTCACTATACAGGGAACAGGTACACTTCACACGTGTGTGTGTGAGACTCACAATGGAAGGAAATGTTGAACGTGTCACACTGTGCATCATATTTACCTTATCAGGTATAAAAGAAAAACCGTAAAGGAAAACACTTCAAAAATAAAGAAACAATGAACAGGAGTAATAAACACTGACCTAAATGCAACCATACACACACACACACATACACACACACACACACGAAAATGGAATGACCCAAGGCTTCAGTTTCGTTTTTTTTTTTTTTTTCCTTTTTCTGGATCTGGATCTTCATATCTCCCACCTCCACACAACTCCTGCTTCAGACCGACCCCATCACCTCCTGCTCTCTCTCTCTCTCTCTCTCCTTCCGTCTCTGAGGGCTTTCTGTGTATTTCCAGTGATGAGTCACGGTTTAGGCCGCCTCCTCTAGCACCCCCAGCAGGCCTCTCTCAGTGAGGTGGGTTTTTAAAGAGTTGTAGATGTACAGCTGCTGGTCCGGTCTCAGAGCGAGCAACTGCTGGATCACTTTAGTTGGGTTTGGACCTCTGTGGGTGGGTGGGGATTAGAGAAAGAGAGAGAGAGAGAGAGAGCGAGAGAGAGAGAGCGAGAGAGAGAGAGAGAGAGAGAGAGTAATTACAAAGCTTCATAAATTGTTACACCTTACAACTGGTATATGAAAGAAAGAAATAGAAAGAAAAAGCTAAACCAAATAAATATAAAATGTAAAGCAAAAAAAGAAGGGAAGAAAAAAGAACACAAATGGAAAATAAATTTTATTAAAAAAAGGCAAAATAAAGATTTTTAAAAATTAAATCATAAAAGGAAACAAAGGACAATAAAAAAATCAAAAACACAGACAGACATGTAAAAATATGTAAACAAAAAGGATAGAACTAAAAAGAACAATGTCTACCCTCATTAAGTTATTACATAATAATACCACTATAAAAAAGCACTTTACTGAGTTTATCCTAAAAAATTTCACTGTGAGTTTGAATGTTATGATGTGCTGCTCAGGGTCCTAAAGCCCTAACACTTCCACACCACAGGACTGAAAGGCAAACCTGATGAAGCTGGCGATGTAAACATTGACGAAGGTAGCCATGAGGTACTGACAGTCGAAACGGTCCATAATCCCTCCATGACCAGGTATGGTGTTGGCGAAATCCTGCGCAGAAAGCACAGGCTCATTCAGGAAGTTTAAAAACTGAAAACTGGTAAACCCTCAAGGTCACATGACACAACAGATATTTAGAGCGCTCGGAACAGACATGTTCACATCAGATCCTAATATGGAAATAAGATCACATAACCAGGTTTGTAATGAACCTTAATCTTGAAGGCCCTCTTGAATCCGCTGGCGAAGAATCCTCCGAACGGACCCATGATGGAGGCGAAGCTGGACAGAGCGATGCTGTGGATCTGGAATGGGTAAAGCTTCACCGTGGTCTGGAACAGAAACAGGACCCTTTCACACTTCAGGATTATTATCACCAAAAGCTTTCTCCAAGTCCTCTGAGGAAACACACGCTGGACAAGGAGGAAGTGTCTTTAACACATCAATGCACGTCATGAAAACCTACGTAGCGGGACAGAGCTTTCAACGAGAGAAAGAGTCTAAAGGAGGAGGGATCAGTCAGGATAGTGCACCCATCACCAAAACCACAGTGACCAATCACAACACAGTTCCTACACAATACAGCACCGTATTCAATTTCATATTTCAATGAAGATCAAAGATTTACTACTTCGGGATCAAGATCTAATACCAGTCCACGAATCTGGATGAGTGAAGTATAATTTGGATGGATGGAGGGATGAATGGATGGACAGATATCTGAACAGATGCATAGTTAGCACGTATGACAGATATTAGGATAAATGAGTATATGGACTGATAGGTGGATGAAATTATGATGGATGAATGGATGGACACTTGGATGGATGGATGAATGCAAGAATGAATGGACCGAGATTTAGATGGTTGGATGGATGAATATTTGAATGGGTGGATGGATGATAAATGGACAGAAACGCTATTTCGATGAATGGATATTTAGACGGGTTGATGAATGGATGGATGTCTAAATGGAGCGTGTGTGTGTACATGGGTATGTGTGAGTATATGCATTCGGTTGTGTGTGTCTGTGTGCGTTACCCAGCCAGTAAAGGATTGCAGGACAGAGGGCAGCGTGTAGTCCTGCAGCTGGAAGAGCTCTGAGGGCTTACAGTCCACCGTGAAACTGTTTGAGTCGTTATTAAACTCCACTGGACACACAAAGTAACGATAACCCGCCATCACATAGGACAACTAGAGAGAGAGAGAGACAGAGAGACAGAGAGAGAGAGAGAGAGAGAGATAAAGGGGGGGGAAAGGGGGGGGGGGGGTTGCCTTACTGTGTACAAAATAAGCTGTTCTCACACACTCACACTGTTTACTTACCAGGATTCCAAACACTATAGTGGAGAAAAACCCTCCGATAAACCCCTCCCACGTCTTCTTAGGAGACAGCTGGAAATAAACACCACAAAAAACATAAAAAATCAAAGCTATCTGATAACCAGTAAAGTACAGTGTGTGTGTGTGTGTGTGTGGTGTAGGTATTCATCATTTTGTGGGAACCTAAATCTGTTTACACTGTCTCATCAGGGGACACAGGTCCCCATAACGTTAATCATTACATTTTATGGTGAGGTTATGTTTTAAGGGTAGAGTAAGGTTATGGTTAGGAAGTAGTGGTTATGGTTATGGAACATATTGTTCCCGGTTACGGAAGTTACGGAAACCAGAATGTGTGTGTGTGTGTGTGTGTGTGTGTGTGTGTGTGTGTGTGTGTGTGTGTGTGTGTGTGTGTGTGTGTGTG
>JAOUQZ010000027.1:1218429-1231531 GCA_028564935.1 Neosilurus hyrtlii
TATATATATATATATATATATATATAGAGAGAGAGAGAGAGAGAGAGAGAGAGAGAGAGAGAAAGAGAGAGAGAGAGGAGTGTGTGTGTGTGTGTGTGTGTGTGTGTGTGTTAAAAAAAATCTTCTTAACAAAGGAGGCACTGTGGTGTAGTGGTAAGATCATCCACATTAACCAAGAAGGTCCTAGGTTCAAGTCCCAGGCTCTGTCAGGGCGTGCTTGCCTGTTCTCCCCGTGATTGCGTAGGTTTCCTCGGGAGACTCCGGTTTTCTCCGACAGTCCAATGACATGTACATTGGGCTTAACTGGCTGTTTGAAATATTATAATAATAATTTATAATGCAAAGGTGCCTAAAGACTCATCCACATGGAGTCCAAATCAGAGTCTGAGTCCATTTGCTGAGTCTGAATTGGACCTGTTCAAATCAGTGACTCAGAATTAAGTCTGAGTCCGTTTATCAAGAAAGAATCAAAACCTGTCTGCAATTAATGAATCTGAGTCCAATAGAAAAAAATAATCAAAGTCCGTTTACTGAGTCAGAATCAGTTCACCGAATAAGTGAATGAATCTGACTCAGTGTATAGACTCAGATTCAGGCTCAGCAAACAGGTTTATACACTGTCAGATTCATTCACTCATTGGGTGAACCACTTAATCCTACAAGGGTTGCAGGGAGGCTGAAGCCTATTTTGGCCGACTCTGGGTGAAGGCGGGGTATACCCTGAACAGCTCACTGGTCCATCACAGGGAAAATACACACAAAAATTCAAAGTCACACCTAGGGGCAATCTGGAACAGACAATTAGCTTGTGTGTATTGTGTAATGTGCATGTCTTTGGATTGCAGGAGAAAACCAGAGGACCCAGAGAAAACCCACACAAGCACGGAAAGAACACACAAACTACACACAGAAACACCCTTGCCGAGACTGGGACTTGAACCCAGGACCTCTCTGCTGTGACGGGGACATGCTAACCACAACACCACTGTGCCGCACTGCAAGTAAGGTTTATAGGCAAAGTCCATTATCCGAGTCTGAATGAGTGTCTGATTCAATTTGCTGCGTCCGGAACAATATCTGAGTCTATTTACAGAGTCTGTATCAAAGTCCAGATCAGAGTTTAGGTGTAGTCTATATGACAGCTCAGAATCTGTATCCAAGTTTGATTTCCAATTCTGAATTAATTAACGATCCGAGGAACCATCAAGGAACCCTATTTTATTCTGGGCGTGGTTTCATAAATCAGACAGATTATAGATACTTCATGGTATTTATGTAGCACAGGGATGAAATCATCACCCAGACACACGGACACACAGTGTAGCGCAGTTATGAAATCATCACTCAGACACACTGTTATACAGTGTAGCACAGGTATGAAATCATCACATAGACACACTGATACACAGTGTAGCACAGGTATGAAATCATCACTCAGACACACTGGTATACAGTGTAGCACAGGTATGAAATCATCACCCAGACACACTGATACAGTGTAGTGCAGGTATGAAATCATCACACAGACACACTGATACACAGTGTAGCACAGGTATGAAATCATCACACAAACATACTGATACACAGTGTGGTTAAGGTATGAAATCAGCACCCAGACACACTGATACACAGTGTAGCACAGGTATGAAATCATCACCCAGACATACTGATACACAGTGTAGTTAAGGTATGAAATCAGTACCCAGACATACTGATACACAGTGTAGTTAAGGTATGAAATCATCACCCAGACACACTGATACACAGTGTAGTTAAGGTATGAAATCATCACACAGACACACTGATACACAGTGTAGTTAAGGTATGAAATCATCACACAGACACACTGATACACAGTGTAGCACAGGTATGAAATCATCACACAGACACACTGATACACAGTGTAGTTAGGGTATGAAATCATCACCCAGACACACTGATACACAGTGTAGCACAGGTATGAAATCATCACACAGACATACTGATACACAGTGTAGTTAAGGTATAAAATCAGCAGCCAGACACACTGAAACACAGTGTAGCACAGGTATGAAATCATCACTCCGACACACTGATACACAGTGTAGTTAAGGTATGAAATCATCACACAGACACACTGATATACAGTGTATCACAGGTATGAAATCATCACCCAGACATACTGATATACAGTGTAGTGAAGGTATGAAATCATCACACAGACACACTGATATACAGTGTAGCACAGGTATGAAATCATCACCCAGACATACTGATATACAGTGTAGTTAAGGTATGAAATCATCACACAGACACACTGATATACAGTGTAGCACAGGTATGAAATCATCACATAGACACACTGATACACAGTGAAGCGCAGGTATGAAATCAGCACCCAGACATACTGATACACAGTGTAGCGCAGGTATGAAATCATCACTCAGACACACTGGTATACAGTGTAGCACAGGTATGAAATCATCACTCAGGCACACTGGTATACATTGTAGCACAGGTATGAAATCATCACTCAGACACACCGTTACACAGTGTAGCGCAGGTATGAAATCATCACACAGACACACTGATATACAGTGTAGCACAGGTATGAAATCATCACATAGACACACTGATACACAGTGAAGCGCAGGTATGAAATCAGCACCCAGACATACTGATACACAGTGTAGCGCAGGTATGAAATCATCACTCAGACACACTGGTATACAGTGTAGCACAGGTATGAAATCATCACTCAGACACACTGGTAAACAGTGTAGCACAGGTATGAAATCATCACATAGACACACTGATACACAGTGTAGCACAGGTATGAAATCATCACTCAGACACACTGGTATACAGTGTAGCACAGGTATGAAATCATCACATAGACACACTGATACACAGTGTAGCACAGGTATGAAATCATCACACAAACATACTGATACACAGTGTAGCGCAGGTATGAAATCATCACATAGACACACTGATACACAGTGTAGTGAAGGTATGAAATCATCACTCAGACACACTGGTATACAGTGTAGCACAGGTATGAAATCATCACATAGTCACACTGATACACAGTGTAGCACAGGTATGAAATCATCACTCAGACACACTGGTATACAGTGTAGCACAGGTATGAAATCATCACTCAGACACACTGGTATACAGTGTAGCACAGGTATGAAATCATTACCCCAACACACTGATATACAGTGTAGCACAGGTATGAAATCATCACTCGGACAGACTGACTTTGGTCGATAAACAGCTTTTATTTGGCTTTCAGATAAATAAGCAGCTCTTACATTCTCAGTGGAAGACTAAACGCTCTTCAGTGGCAAAGCGGAAATGTATTTCATTCACCATTAAGGCAATAACAGTGCATACTTTATTTTTTATTGACACACACACAGCAAATCTGTTCTATTCTGTATTCTTACAGTAATCTCTAAAGTCATTGCAGATAATCCGAACCTCCTGTCGACTGCAAGATTTGAAACAGGTGATGGAATGTGAGATGATAAGAAAGCTTTAACGTGACATCATGGGATTTGGACGAACTGTTCCATTGCAGGTGAAAAAGTGTTAAGTAAGGCCACACCTCCTTCACTTGGACTGACAGGAACAAAGACCACACCTCCCTCCCTGTGGTAGACATTTATTGGGGTCATGCCTCCTTCGATAGGAATGACAAAAACAGATGCTATGAATCCTTCGCTTGAACTAGTGTAAAGGCCACGCCTCCTTCACAGTGACAGATAGGAATAGAGGCCACACCTCCTTCACTCTGATTAACAGACCCAAAGGACTCACCTCCTTCACTAAAGCCAATGAGGAAAAAGGCCATGGCTCTTTCACAGTGACTGACAGGGACAAAGGCCACACCTCTTGCATTGTGATTGACAGAAATTGAAGCCACACCTTCTGCACTGTGATTGACAGAAATTAAAGCCACACCTTCTGCACTGTGACTGAGAGAAATTGAAGCCACACCTTTTACTTCACTGTGATTAGCAGACCCAATAGCTAAACCTCCTTCACTAAAGCCAATGATGGAAAATATCACACCTTCTTCACTGTGACTGACAGACTGTGGCTTCTTTACAGGCACTGATAGGTTCAGAAGAGACACCTCCGTCCATGGGCTTGCCAGAAAAAAAGGCCATGCCTCTGTGGTGAATGTGATTGTGTGTTCTGAATGTTAGCCAAATGAGATATGTATGTGTGTTTGTGCGTGTGTGTGTGTGTGGGGGTGTGTGTGGGTGTTTTATACAGTGAGGAATGGTCTGCATCTATTGACTGTCACTGGGAGACTCTCTCTCTTTCTGTCATGTGCACAGTTTGGCCAATGATGACTGTATATCATGTGATTATGGTGTGATGTTGTATGATGACTGTGTGATGATTGTGTGATGACTTTGTGTTGATCGTGTAATGACTGTGTGATGACTGTGTGTTGATCGTGTGACGATTGTGTGATGACTGCGTAATAACTGTGTGATGACTGTGTGATGATCATGTGATGACTGTTTGTTGATCGTGTGATGATTGTTGATTGTGCAATTACTGTCTGTTGATCATGTGATGACTGTGTGATGATCTTGTGATGACTGTGTGTTGATCCTGTGATGATTGTGTGATGATCGTGTGATGACTGCGTGTTAATCGTGTGATGACTGTAATGATCGTGTGATGACTGTGTGTTGATCCTGTGATGACTGTGTTGATCCTGTGATGACTGTGTGATGATTGTGTGATGACTGTGTGATAATCGTGTGATGACTGTGTGTTTATCGTGTGATGACTGTGTGTTGATCGTGTGATGACTGTTGATCCTGTAATAACTGTGTTGATCCTGTGATGACTGTGTGATGATCATGTGATGACTGCGTGTTGATCATGTGATGACTGTGTGTTGATCGTGTGATGACTGCATGTTGATCGTGTGATGACTGTGTTGATCGTGTGATGACTGTGTGTTGATCGTGTGATGACTGTGTGATAATCATGTGATGACTGTGTGATAATCCTGTGATGACTGTGTGTTGATCGTGTGATGACTGCGTGATGATCTTGTGATGACTGCGTGTTGATTGTGTGATGACTGTGTGATGATCGTGTGATGACTGTGTTGATCCTGTGATGGCTGTGTGATGACTGTGTGATGACTGTGTGATAATCGTGTGATGACTGTGTGTTGATCCTGTGATGACAGTGTGTTGATCCTGTGATGACTGTGTGATGATCATGTGATGACTGCATGTTGATCCTGTGATGACTGTGTGTTGATCGTGTGACGGCCGTTGATTCTGTGATAACTGTGTTGATCCTGTGATGACTGTGTGATGATCGTGTGATGACTGCGTGTTGATCATGTGATGACTGTGTGATGATCGTGTAATGACTGTGTTGATCCTGTGATGACTGTGTGTTGATCCTGTGATGACTGTGTTATGATCGTGTGATGACTCCGTGTTGATCGTGTGATGACTGTGCGATGATCGTGTGATGACTGTGTTTTGATCCTGTGATGACTGTGTGATGATCCTGTGATGACTGTGTAATGATCGTGTGATGACTGCGTGTTGATTGTGTGATGACTGTGTGTTGATCGTGTGATGACTGTTGATCGTGTGATGACTGTGTGATGATCGTGTGATGACTGTGTGATGATCCTGTGATGACTGTGTGATGATCCTGTGATGACTGTGTGTTGATCCTGTGATGACTGTGTGATGATCATGTGATGACTGTGTGATGATCGTGTGATGACTGTGTTTTGATCCTGTGATGACTGTGTGGTGATCCTGTGATGACTGTGTGATGATCGTGTGATGACTGCGTGTTGATCGTGTGATGACTGTGTGTTGATCGTGTGACGACTGTTGATCCTGTGATGACTGCGTGTTGATCGTGTGATGACTGTGTGTTGATCGTGTGACGACTGTTGATTCTGTGATGACTGTGTGTTGATCGTGTGATGACTGTGTGATGATCGTGTGGTGACTGTGTGATGATCGCGTGATGACTGTGTGATGTGTCAATGCTCTGATATTTGATCATTTTCTAGTTAGTTTTTAAACTGCAGGAAGATTTATCACTAATAAAATGTTATCAGGAGGTATTTCACCCCTCCCCCCTCCCCCCCCCAAAAAAGCCTACCTAATAAATTTGAACTTGGACTATAAGTAGTTGAAACCACATTAAAATCTTTAAAAGCTTAATTCCTAAATTGATTTGATGCAAAACTGAACACTCTCCCATCTACACCCCCAAAGCCCTTTAAAGATTTTTAGAGCATAAGCATGTTTGAAGTTTAAAAACAGATTTAAAGTTGGTGATGAAATGTACATTTAATGAGAATGAAAACATTTCAGGTTTTATATTAAGAATTTAATAGAAGAAAATTAAATAAAATCTAATTTCTAGAACATTTTTAGGTCCAAGCAAAAAATTACCTTTCCTACCGTATTTGTTCTGATCATTCTGCTTATTATTATTATTTTTATTATTATTATTATTGTTATTATTTTTTTGAATTATTATTATTATTATTATATTTAGTTCGCTGTACTTTTTTAAATAAAAATATGTTTTAATTATATTTTAATTTTTTAAAAAAATGTATTGCAGCAAAATCCAGTAAGACCCAGAAACATTAAATACCCCCCTAAACCACCCCACCCCAAAACATGAAATACTACACCCTTAGGTGGCGCTTTAACACTGTAATAATCAAGTTTGCATTTTGAAATTAGCTTGTGATTTCTCTGTAACATTATTCAAGTGTAAATTTGCTGATAAATTAGCTAAAATTCTAGTTAACATTATTTCATCAAGTTTAAAATCGAACCAGTATACTGGGTCAACAGCCGGTGCTGGGATCAGGGGTGTCAGACCCAGGGCCGGGTTTCTAACCCGTAATCATTTACTTTCACTACATTAAGGCTCTTACTGAACATTCAGTGGTCAATGCATGAAGTATAAACAGCTAGTGAGGAGATCTGTGCGGTCACCATAGAGACTGAGATGCAGAAGATGACTTCCTAAATGGATATTGAAGATGAAGATGAAGATGATGGTTACGAGATGTAAAAATAAGATTAGAGTCCGGATCTGTGTGTGTGGACAGCTGGAGCGGGCGTGTCTTTACTTGCTCTTGTCTCCTTTGTTGTTTTCAGGTTTCTCGGGTTTGCTCTCAGGTTTGCTCTCTGTCTGATCCTTATCCTCTTTATCTTCACTCTTTTTCTCTTTCTCTTTCTCTACTGCCATCTCCTTGTCCTTCTTCTTCTCTTCTTCCTGCTCCTTCTTGTCTTTCTTCTCTTCCTTCGCCACCTCCTCTTCCTCAGCCTGGTCTCCTTCCTCTCCTTCCTCTACCCCTTCTTCTTCCTCTTCCTCTTCCTCTACCTCTCCTTTTTCCTCCTCAGCTGCTTCTTCTTCTCCTACCTCCTCTTCTTCCTTCTCCTCCTCTTCCTCTTCCTTTTCCTCTCCTTCTTCCTCCTCAGCTGCTTCTTCTTCTCCTACTACCTCTTCTTCCTCCTCCTCCACTTCTTCCTCTTCCTCTTCCTCCTCACTCTCAAGTTTGGCCACTCCCCTCCTGTAAGCACCTAGTGTATAAACACGTCCCGCTGAATAGGAAACAGCAGAGTGGGTGGGATGGATTGAGGCCACACCCACATTGCCCAGACGGCACTCTTCACCCTCCAGCAACTTCCTGTAAGGATTCAAAGCAAAATGTTTGGAATTAGGCACTAAATTATTGTTGTTTTTAAAGCTATTTAGTTAGCTAGTTAAGATTTTTATATTATGTTTAAAATATATTCAGTCATAGCATTGAAATGATGCAGGTATATTTTTTCCATGGTTCAAAATAGACAAGCAAACAGTGTTGCTAGGCAACAAGTAGATACTTACTGAGGAAAACAACTGGTAATCCTTTCATACCGAAAATATAAAGGCAAAATGATACTAAAAATGAGACCGAACCATCTAGAATATCATGAACATTGGCCTGAAACATGTTGGTGGATTATTAAGAAAATAATCTATATGAGTAATAATTACACTGCTATTGATCTTAGCATTAACTGCTAACTAAGCTAAGGTGCAAGTCTCACCTGTAGGCGGCGATCTCGATGTCCAGCGCCATCTTGACATTCAGTAGATCCTGATACTCGCGCAGGTGACGGGACATTTCAGATTTAGTGTTGTGCAGAGCTTCTTCTAACTGTCCGATCGTTTCCTGTCCAAACCAAACAACACACTCCGACAATTATATTAATATTAATAATGCTATTATACTAACACAATAGAAGAACACATGCTATTTAACATATTCTATGTATATTTTAGAATGCATGAAACCACTAATTATTTTATACATATTCTCTTAAATCAACCAACAAGTTAATTAACCAATCAATTAATAAATAATTATATTATATTATACATTCATTCAATCATTCTTAAACCAACTAGTGTCACGGTGAGGCTGGAGCCTATCTCAGCCAACTATGGATTAAGCCAGGGAACACCCCAAACAGCTCACCAGACCATCACAGGACAACACACACAACCATTCACACCCACGGTCACCTAGTGGCAATTTAGAGCAGTCAGTTAGCCTAATGTGCACGTCTTTGGACTGTGGGAGGAAACCAGAGTACGGGGAGAACATGCAAACTCCACACAGAAATGCCCTCGCCGAGTGTGGGATTCAAACCCAGGACCCCCTTGCTGTGAGGTGGATGCATGCCTGCAAAAATTCATTCATTCATTCTCTGAAGCGCTTAATCCTAATCAGGGTCGCGGGGAGGCTGACACCCATCTCTGCCGACTCTGGGCAAGGGCAGCGTACACCCTGGACAGCTCGCCAGGCCATCGCAGGGCAGAAACTCGCTGATGACTATGCAGCCTACTCTTGATGAAAATCAGCAATGGTTCTTTACATGCCTCTCACCACAGACAGTGGGAGACGTGGCCGGCCTTTGAAAACCCAGTTAGCTGCACTGGGGAACCACAAAAATTATATTTTATGTATAAGTAATTTTTTATCACTTTATATCACTAGTAGTTTTTTTCTGTATGTGTGTTTATTTATCTCGCTCGTACCTGCAGCTCTCCGATCTCGGTGCCGTGGCGATCCTCCATCTCGGCCAGTTGGCGCTCCAGAGCCTCGTTGTGATTGCGTAGGGCTTCGATCTCTAGCGTACGTGCCTGAACCTGGCGTCGGCACGTGCTCAGCTCATCTCTGGTCTGTTTGATGGCATCGGTGTCACGTGCGCTAGCCTCCGTCACACTGGCGAACTTGGAACGGTACCAGTCCTCTGCTTGCTGCTGGTTCCTTGAGGACAAAGTCTCATACTGCGCCCGGATGTCCTTCAAAGCCACAGTCAGATCCGGTTTACTCATGTCCATCTCCACACATATCTGAAATTTAAACAAAGAAAGACTGTGTTTAAAGAAGCTGTGAGTAATCTTTAGCGCCCTCTGCTACTAACAATTTTCACATTTTTAACTCCACCCACTCTGTTAAAATTACTCGCTCACTCAGTCACTTATTTGCTGAATAGGGTCGTGGGGAGGATGGAGCCTATCTCAGCCGACTCTGGGTGTGGGCGGGATACACCCTGAACAGCTCGCAAGACCAACGCATGGCAACACACGCACAACCATTCACACTCACGTTGTGGAACAGCCAATTATCCTACTGTGCATGTCTTTGGACTGTGGGAGGAAACCGGAGTTCCTGGAGGAAACCAACATAGGAGACCATGCAAACTTCACACAAAAACGACTGAGTCTGCCACTGTGATGCCCTTGTTAAAATGATATGCTTCATAATTTAAACACAGGCAGCACTGATTTTGGGGGTGGAGCTTAATGGCCAGAAAAATGTGCTAATATGCACATTTAGGCATTGCAACACCAGTAAAGGAACAGGGTATGTAAGGTGTGTATGTGTACTGTGCACTATGTAATGTTTCTAATTATTATTTTTGTAGGAACATCACATCAGAAAAGTAAGTATTCTATCAGGAAGTATGTCCTTATACCTAATCGGTAATTATATCCATATCAGTACCGATTAGGTATTAGGACATACTTCCTGATAGAATACTTACTTTTCTGATGTGATGTTTCTACAAAAATAATAATTAGAACATTACATAGAACCCTGTTCCTTTACTAGTGTTGCAATGCCTAAATGTGCATATTAGTACATGATTGGCTCTTATATTTTATGATGTAACAACACTTCCAAGTCACGTTCGCAGTCTTCAGTTGAGATCATTTTTTTACTAGGCTTGTTCAATTCAACATGTGAAGTGAAACTTTTACTTTCCTGTTTAACAATGTAATATAGGGTTACACGTGTTGTTGCCGGAGTTTAAAACAAAGAACGCACTTTTTATTATTACTTTGTTCATCTACATTAATGTTAAATGGTGCTTGATTTACGACAGCCTTTACAGGCATGTAGCTGCAACAATGCTTAGAGGAGGGCTATCATTTTCGCCGCTTTTCGACAGAGATCAATATTTCACATAAATATGAATATGTTTCCAGAAATAAACTGTTATAAAAAAGTTTTAAGAGCAAATGTATGGATTTACACTGCCTCCAACTGATAAAATGGTGATCAGGTCGTAGTGCCTGCAGTGCCAGTACACATAAATTTCTATATTCGAGTGAAATAAACAGATATCAGTCAATCACTTATCACTTAAAGGATCGTAAGTGAAAAGAGGATATACAGGGATATATGTTCAAGCCAGAACAGCGAGCCGATTTCGCGAGGGAGAGAGGGACACTACGAGAAAACAATGAAGAAAATGCCACCTCACTGCCGACCTGGAGCGGCAGGAAAACAAAGATTGGTGCGATTGTGACAACTGCGAGATTTGGTCGACACTGAATGAGAACTTCTGCTGTTTTGAACCTTCGGACCGGAATCCACTGCATCAGGCATCACGGGAATTTTCATGCTGTTCGCCTGAAGAAAGAGCTCCTGAAAATTCTCCAGCACCAACTTTATGAATTCAGAGGCAGAGGGAGGAAACCCAACCAACAGCTCAGAGTCACTTGTCATTTTCAGCTTTGGTGGGGAGGTAACTGATTTCTTTGGGGGGAAAAGCTCTGTAATTAATTACTGGGACGTGCCTCTCTTCTACATCATGTTTAGTTGTGTTTTAAATTAAAACTAATTATTAAAAGTAATTTAATTAAGTTCTATGGCTCCTCTTTAAATCAAGGGTAGAATCCACATAAATCATATTTAGAAAAGAAACACCCCGATTTTGGCACTGCTCCACCCATATCGCATAACTGCCTCATGAGACAGAAGTTTTAGATTTAAGTGGAGAATAGCTAGTATTAACAATGAACCAATTGGGGTTGCTAAGGTGCTTTGTTTGTTTTTAAATGCTGTATAAAAAGTTACTGAAAAATTGCAATGCAAATGAAAAATAATGTAAAAAAATGAATACACATAATAGTAATGATTTGCCTTAGAGCTCACTAATGTAGCTAATAACAGTGACATTAAGCACTTTGGGGATAGCATTGATTAATATACCCCTGTGTGTTTATAGCATTTAATGAAGGTAAATGTGCAGAAATGTTTATAGCCTGGGTTCTTTATTTTTACTGCATAAAGTTAACATAGGCTAATAATAATTTATTATTATACACTCTGGGAAATTTTCAGTGTACTTGGCTCATAATGCACATTTGTGTGATAACTGACCTTAATGTAAAAAATATTGTAGAGATCAGTGTTCTATCTGATTCACCTGGTGAAGGTTCATGCGTTCATTCCTTCATTTTCTGAAGCACTTAATCCTAATTAGGGTCGTGGGGAGGCTGGTACCCGTCTCAGCCTACTCTGGGCGAGGACAGAGTACACCCTATTCAGCTCACCAGGCCTTCGAGGGCAGAAACATGCTGACGGCAACTCAATGGCCTCCTCTTTACAAACAACAGCAGTGGTTCTTTTACATACCTGTCACCACAGACAGTGAGAGACATGGCTGGGCTTTGATAACCCCGTTATCTGCACCAGGGAATGCACCTACTAATATTATTAAAGATAAATACTGAACATCGTGGACATGCTAAGTAGTGAAGCCGTGTGTGTGTGTGTGTGTGTGTGTGGTTCTGCAGTGGACGTGAGCTGCTGCGATACTGCTGAGAGGTGAAATGTGCACTAGAACGTGAAGTACAGAGTGCTGATTCAGGACCACACGCCCCACACTAGAGAGATGCTGCTGCCAATGAGCCTCAACACACACAGCAAAATCCGCAGTGCTGAATTAATACCTCACACTGCCCTGTCAATAACACTTCCACATCCTGCAACCCTGCAGTCTTAAAATACATCTTCAGGTGGTAATATAGTGTCATTTATTATTATTATTATTATTATTATTATTATTATCATTATAACTATCAACATTTTTAACAGGACAGCCTGACACTTTAAAAAAGAAAACAAATATTATAGTCTGCCTGAATCATTAAATTATATTAAATATCCTCCTCCCCTTCTTCTTCTTCTTCTTCTTATTATTATTATTATCATTATTATTATTAATATTATTATTAGTTAGTAGTAGTAATTATTTATATTCATATTAAAAGTAAAAGGTAGTTATTGAATTGTTTTAAATGTATTTAGAAAATTAGTATTACAATTACAAGATATTAATATTAAAAATAAAGCATAAAGATTACTTTTGATCCTAAAAGTGAAAAAAATATTACAATCCTCACTAATATGGTAAAATAATAATAATAATAATAATAACAATAACAATAATAATAACAGTGTTAAAGAAGTTAAAGAAAAATTACTTCCTCTCATTTTCTTTCTACTCATTGTTATTACTGTATTATTATTGCTGTTACTGTTTATTTATTATTATTCATTAATTCATTTACTTTCTGAACCACTTAAAACTAATTAGGGTCCCAGCCGACTCTGGGTGAGGGCGGGGTACACCCTGAACAGCTCGCCAGACCATCTCAGGTATTATTATCATTATTATTATTATTATTATTATTATCATTATTATTATTATTATTATTATTATTATTATTATTATTA
>JAOUQZ010000027.1:1243792-1261212 GCA_028564935.1 Neosilurus hyrtlii
CCCATCTCAGCCGACTCTGGGCGAGGGCGGGGTACACCCTGGACAGCTCGCCAGGCCATCGCAGGGCCATCGGTCACTAGGACTCAAATTCAGACAATCAGCACTTAAATACTTAGCACAGCAAACTACTGCATGTGCAACATTTAATTTCCCAGTTCATCTACCGCCATTAAACACACTGGTGTTATGCCTCAAAGCACATGTGCCCTGATGTGGTTTATGGATACATTTTTTAAAGTATAAAGTTTAATAGCCGAAGCTGAAGATCATGACAACAATCACAACAAAGGTAGAAACTTGGGTGAGACGGAGCTCATGGGTGTGTTTAATGTCACTGAGTGTAAATATTTTAAGTTTTTTGATTCAGAAACCTGGCTGGACCTGATGGTCCTGGCGTACTGTGGGAATGTCGCATTCAAACCTCGGGTTGTGCACGAGATATGTGATGCAGCGAATGCGTGAAAAACGCGGCTCACGCGCTGTACGGTAACGCTAATTCGACTGCATCTAGTTTTCAGACAGGGAGGTTCTCTCCATTTTGAAAAGAACTTGGAAAAAGTTCCTGCTAAAGACTTTGGGGTCATTAAATGTTTTTAGGGGAGTTTTGAACTTTCAGGAGGTTCCTCCAAACCTGCCCTTCAACCACTGTACAGACAGAGGAGAAAGAGAGATCATGAGCGGCTAGTTTTAGGAAAACAGTCAACCTTCTCCATCAAGTCTTATTGTTCCCTCCATCCTTCCTTTCTTCTTCTCGTCACATTACTCATTGCTAACACAGTGCATGTCCTTTCTCCATTATGTTTCACAGCACAGGTGTCAAACTCGGGCCAAATCCGGCCAGCTGCCTCATTTTGTGTGGCCCGCGAGAGCTTTCAAAGAATATGATTATCGTACATTCTTTGCATCGACCGTTACCATGAAACCTAAATCATCATCCCTCCACTAGGTGGCAGCAGCCTGTTTTAAGTAAACAGCTAGTCATTCATGACTCAATAAAGAGTGCATGCTTGCTTGTCGCTGTTAAGCCTTTTTAGAGTGGATGTTCAGTGATTATTCAGCCCTCGATCACCTTTAAATGTAATGATGTGGCCCTCAGTGAAAATGAGTTTGACACCCCTGCTTTACAGGGAACTTCACAAACCTATCCACCTCTCCGTCGTCTCTAGTTCCTCTCATCCCTCTCTCCTCTCCTCCATTTCCTGCTGGTGTGCCATGATAAAGGCTCGCTGTCTTTCCCGCTACGGATTGTGGTGGAGGGAGTGGGGCGTCATCTTCTCCAACATGATATCAGAGACACGAGGAGCTCGTCAACCAACCAGCACTCGGGTCTAAACATCCGGAGCTGAATATACCACAAGAGCTAAACTGTTCAGTTACCATAGCAACTGCATTTAGGAAAGCATCTATATGACGAATAAAATACTGTTGTAGGAAAATCTTCAGTGATGAGGTGGAGTAATGATTTTACCATCCTAAAGTGTTGAGCTTTATCTATTTAAAACAATACCGGCACGTCATACTTTTTAACTCATTTATATGTACATGATTATTGTACGCGATGCTGATTAGTTCCTGATTCCTTAGTTCCTGTTCTTATTTATGTTATGGCAGCTATAGACAGTTCTCCGTCGTTAAATTTAGTTTCAGTTTTACCTCTGATCAGGGCTGGACAAACTGTGCAGTTGCCTGGAGCACCAGACCACCAGGGGGCACTGCAAGAGGACGAGCATCTGTAATACTGCACATCTGCCTTGCCATCCGCGCATCTACTGTAACATCAGCAGATTATCATCAGCAGGTTCTTTAAACCTGATTTAAATGTAACATAAGGGTTAATACGTGATAATCAGGAATATTTTTCCTTTTGAATGTAGGGTGTGAAATATTCTTATTTTACGCAGAGTGTTGAGTTTTCTTCCCTCGAGCTCTAACTATTACAAAGCAGTAGCACTGGAGACTCGTTCCATGAATGTTAAATAAACTTTCCCTGACAGAAAACGTCACCATATCAACAGTTTGGTTTAAAAATGTAGCGTTGACCATACGACTTCCTGAGAATGAGGCGTTACTACAGAAACAATATATCGCGTATGATGCAGCATCCACACAGGATGGAAGTGACGAACGACATGTAAACTGATTTGCCTTTGATCCACATGCAAATCGCCTTACAAGGGAAGTGAATCTCTTAGCTGAAGTGTCAGCTCTTGTTGCCTAGGTAACCCTCTCACGTTTCTGTTTTAAAATCGTTCGGAGTGAAACTGTAAGCATCAAGCCAGTTCCCTTCAGTAAAGGCGTGGGAGCTTTTATTATCAGTAATTTATATTAGTTTAGTTTGTATTATCACAATCAACAGCTTATTATTATAATTATTATTTTCACGGATAAGTATTGGACAGGGACTCTTGTGAACTGGGAAGAGTTAAACATAAATAATTATGAACTCATGGGTCAATTCAGAACCACTCTTAACATGTGCATGTTCCCAAACACCTCTGATTAATATTCTCATCTCCGGTATTAAAATCTACAACATCCTTAGTTTCAAGTGAAAAATCTAATTAAAAACACAAAATCTGTGGTGTTTTGCATTGTTTTTTATTTCGTTTTCTTTTTTTTTTTCAGATGTTACTAGCAAAGAGTAACAAACTCAGTACAGGTACATTTTCTTGCTGATGTTTTGATTCTGTTTGTTGTTGACCACAATCGAGTCGGCATTTTCTACGCATTGGTTGTTATTTCAAATAAAGTAACAGCGTAAAAACTTTTCGTTTTCATTTTAATTAAACGCCAAAACAAAACAAAACAAACAAAAAAACAGACATAAAACAGACATGTAGCTGTCCTAGAGGCAGTAGCGTTTCTAAAGTGTGTGTCTGGTTAGTAAGAGAACACACCTGAGACACAATCAGTGGGAATGACTTCGCCATGGGTTTGCTTTCCAAACAGATCGTACATACCTTTCTTATTATTTATTTATTCTTAACCACCTCCACCACCACCACCCCCCCACCACCCCAAAAAAAAAGGAAATGTCCGTATGTCTCGTCTCGTCTGTACGTCGTTAAGGCTTTAGCCATTTTGGTATTAAAGTGTTCAGAACCCCGCGTACACGTCGAAGGAGTGCATTCATCCATCACGACCCCCCGGACATTAGCTTAGCTGCAGGGTTGAAGGTGGCACGGGATTTCAAACTAAACAAAACAAACAAACAAACAAACAAACAAACAAACAAACAGGGGTTTGATCTCAAGCAAAACCACGAGTGTGTGTGTCAGCACCCGGGCCGCGCCAGAGCCACGCAGGGCGTTTGTGCAAATCCTGTGCATTTCCGCTAATGATTATGATTCGCAAGTCTGCACAGATGGGTGTAAAATCCTGCGTTACTCAAACGCGCCCCCCTTTTTTTTTTTTTTTTTTCACAGAATGTTCCAGCGCTGTAGTTTTTTTCTCTCTGCGCTGGTGTTGAAGGAGGGCAGAGAGACGAAACGCTCACACACTTCATAAAGAAAATACAATAAAGCATAAAGGGGACCTCAGAAGGCAGGGTGGAGTTAAGTGCCTGTGTATGTGTGTGTGTGTGTGTGTGTGTGTGTGTGTGTGTGTGTGTAGCACTATTATTACACAACTTCTGGTAAGAAAACACACTCCATACCTTTTAGTCATAACAAATAAAAACAAGACAAAAAAAACAAAACTATACAAACAGTTTCATAGAATCAGGTACCGCCAGAACCCCTCGTCCGAAACTCTTTCTCTCCGTCTCTAGACAGTGACCACAGCCACCATGCAAAAAACACACACACACACACACACACACACTCCCAATCTAACAATCACGTCTCAGCGCTACATCTCGATCACGCTACATTTTTTAATATTTTTTATGTTAATTAGGAGAAGGCGGGGCTTATTTCTAAAATGATTAAAAATTCCACATATTTAACAACCCTACATATATACTTTATTTTTTTTTTAATTTAACTTTTTGGTGCTTTAATATTTTTTTCCCATGTGTTTATTTCAGTTGTGTTAATAAAAAATAAATAGAATCTACATCTACGTACATTCAGACTGCGTCGACGCTTTTAACGTTCTCATCATACGTTTGCGTTTCACGCGACATGCCCCCCCCCGCTACAAAACCATTGCTACGACTTCACCAAACAAACTACTTTCCCTTTACACATTTCCCCTTTCATTCTCTTACATTTTACACACATGTATTTCTCTCTTACTCACAATATATATATATATATATATCTATATTTTTTTATATTCATATAAACGTTTTATACGCAGGTTATGCAAAAATGAAAGGAAAGAATCAAACACATTTAACAACCATAACAGCACGAGGTCATTTCAGGATGTACACAAATATAGCGTAAATACAACACAGCTCTAAATCCGTGTCCATACACACTGTCGAATAAAAATAATAATTATAATTATAATAAATCCCAGTAGAATAACTAAAACCACTAAGAAAACTAGCACTTTAAATAGACTCTCCTCTTTTTTTGTTTCTGTTTTATATATTTATATACATTTAGATATATATAAAAGTTAGATATTCATCTGTGACATATATTTGGGTTAAATAAATACTTTGTGATACGTATAGATGTATAGATAGATATATTTCTGTAAAATATATACAAAAAAACGCGATGTTGAAAAGATAAGAGTTTCGGCTTCTGGGCGGAGGACGGTGGGCGTGCGTACACAAAAACATTCAGAAACACACACACACACACACACACACACACACACACACACACACACACACACAAAATCAGTGAGAAAGTAGGTCAGCCCTGTTGGGTCAAAACCAAAGCCCTTGTTTTTGCCTTCCCATAATTCTGAGAATTTATTATGACTAATAATAATAATAATAACAATAATAATAATAACAATAGTAATACTAACTGACTTCCTGTTTGGGAGTGGAATGTGCTTACTTCCTTATTTCTTCTTTTTCAGACCAACATCCACTGATGTAATGCGTATTGGAGCCCCTTACCCTAATTTTAACCATCACAATTAAATGCCGAACCCCGACCTCTACCCCAAATCTAACCTGAACCCTAAAACCAAGTCTTAACCTTCAAAGTGTTTTGAAGACGTAAGGACCAGCCAAAAATGTTCTCACTTTGTTGGTTAAAAACATATTCCAGTCCTCAGTATGTAGCAAGTACAACACACACACACACACACACACGTACATCTATCTTTGTGGGGACATTCATCGATGTGATGTATTTCCAATCCCCTTAACCATCACAACTAAACCTTCACCGTCAACCCCACCCTCACCCAAACCTCACTCTAACCTGAACCCGTAAGTATGAACACGTACACACACACACACACAAAATATCCTGACCCACACTCGCACACACTGTCTTTAGATCAGAGAGGAAGAGATGGAACAACCCCGATTTCAAATTCCTCACGTCACGGCACGTCACCCACCCGTCTGCCGCGCGACAATCTAATCACGTTCTTCATGTCGACAGTTAATTGAGTGAAAAAAAAATTTAAATGAAAGAAAAGAAATATCAGGGTGCCACATCATCACCATCACATCCAAATGATGTCTTCTTGCAAAGTCTTTCGGTTTTCTTTTTTTCTTTTTTAAAAACAACATGATCCCGCCTCCACCGAACCCGAAATTAGAGATTAGTGTCCGTTCGTGCTAGCAAGGGGAGTTTGTTTTGATTGTGAGAGAAAACAAAGTCTCGCTGTTCTCCTCCACCAGCAGTCGTCGAGCGGTCGTGGTTGTCCAGGAGAAAGTGGCTCGGTGGCGTTTTTTTAGAGGACTGGGGAGGGGGGGTTTGGATGCTGGGACAGTGCAGGAAGGTTATAATCTTCGTACAAGACTAGCTTCAAAACTACACCTGATACTGGAACTAGAGTAGCTGCGATCCCTCTGGCGAGCAGAGGAGCGAGAAGTCAATCACGATGACCACGACGAAACACCTTTCTTTTGTTGTTGTTGCTGTATATGTTGTGATCTGAAGAAATATAATGAAAAAAATAAAACATTCCTGCTGTGTGATCTTTGGTAAAAGCCGACCTTCTGGCGCGGATCTCTCCAGGGAAGGGAGGGAGGGGGGATTCGTTTTTGGATCTGCGGCAAAGGGGGCCGGCTTACACCGAGAGGTTGCTTTATAAGTGCAAAATTCCATGCTGTGATAGGTCAGCTGACCAGTCAGGTGACCTAGCCCTGTGTCTGCAACATACTGGTTTGAATGGTGATGAATAATGGAAGGCGGAGGAGGGTCGGCATAGGCAGTAGTGGGCGTGGCGATGAGAAACATTCTCCGGTTCGATAAGAAAGACATGGTTTTCAAAGGAGGAGGAGAAGGACAGAAGAGAGGTATAGTGGATCTGATTGGACGGCTGGATGGACGTCCCACTGTGGCGATGGGACGGTGAAGGTAGGAAGGTGTAGGAGGAGTGGATACGCGACACTGCGATACGGAGAAGCAGAGACCTTCGTTTTGGTCTGGATCATACTGCACATGAAGATCGGGCGCTCTTCGTCGGGTCGCAGTTCACATCGTCGCACTCCGGTGCTGGAGACTGATTGGCTGAGTGTGTGAGTGAGTGAGTGAGAGAGGCAGGATGGAAGGGAGGAGGAGGAGGAGGAGGTCAGCTGGGAGTGGGTGTGCTCTTATAGACTTAGAGTTTTCTCCTGAGTGGTGGCGAGGCGGCGCAGGCTGGCGTGGCTGGAGTAGCCCTCATCGCTGCAGCTGCTCCTCAGGCTGCCTCGTTCGTCCGAGTCGCTCACGCTGCTGGTGCTCCACTCCAGATCGCCCAGCAGGTAGTCCGTCCCTTCCACATCCACGTCCAGCTCTTCTGTACCACACACACACACACACACACACTTAAATATTCAATCTATTTCATTTAACAAATTATTAACATACTGAATTATAATTTTAATTAAACAATATCATGATGTCCCCAAAAAGTGCATCGTGGGACAATTTATTGCGATTCTGAGCTCATATCCTCGTATCACCGAGCCGTGACCCAGTCATGCCTGTCAAGGATGCACTACATCCACTGGATATAAACGATGCTCTGTGCATTCAGGAGAGAATCTTGATTCAAGTTAAACCTAATCATGCTTCCAGCGCACACTGGGGTTGGTTGAATCCTGAGTGCACTAGTGAAGTTCACTAGATGAAGGGAACATCACAGTTTAGTACCGTCGAGCTACACACAGTTGCGTGGTGTTAGACTATACTGTGATCTTCAGCAAGACGCCGTGTGTCCTGGGGTGAAGTTACGTCATAAATTTACAATAGAAGTAAGTAACTTACAAGTAAGTAAGTAAGTAAATAAATAAACAAACAAACAAATGAACAAATAAATAAATAATTGGGGGGAAAATAAAAATAAAACATCTGAAATTATTTAAAATGAAAGTCATTTATCAACCCAGAGATCGCAAGTTCGAATCCGGACTGATGCCACAGCCATCCGTGACCGGGAGTCCATGGGAGCTAATTGGACGAGCTCTCATGGGAGGGAGGAATGGCATACGCTCACTTCCCTGTCACTCACAGCGATCACCAGCCGATCATGGGCGTCTGTGAGCTCATTCATACGAGGGGGCGGATAGCGCTTTCCCTCCGAGTGTGTTAGGCCGCCCCCCAAATACACATGCACAGCAGTTCGAAAAGAGGCGGGCGGCAGCATCGCATGTCACGGAGGGGGCGTGTGCTTGATGGTGAGACGTCACTTTCTAGAGACTCTGAGGACGAGGACGCTGCCAGAGATGAGCGTGACGGTGACTTTAAAGTTTAAATTAGGGCATGGACTGATGTTGCTAGGAGGAACCGCTGATGTCCTACGTGATCGTTTTAAAGATTTAGAGTAACACCAATTCACCACAGGGACACTTCAAGAGAATCAGCTTGAAAGTAATAATTAAAGTTATAATTTAACAAAAAAAGAAATCTGAAATTCTCAGAGTTTAAAGTTATAAATTTACAAGGATACGTCAAAGAAGTATGAAAAAACATGAAATCTTCAGTGAATAAAGGTCAGAAATCAGAAATCCTCTAAAATTAAAGTCATAAATTTACCAGAAAAAAGAAATTCAACAAAGAACTCAGAAATTCTCTGACTTTAAACTAATACATTAACAAAACAAAATACAATTCTCAAATATTTTGGTTGTAAATTTACGAGAATTTTCTCATAAATTCTGAGCCAGCAATCACATGCTTTCTGGGCTGCAGTGCATTCTGGGAAATGTAGTTGAAAATTTTGTTATTCCTTTCATATTGCACGACTGGATTCAGTCCAACTCTCGGCTCACCCGTGACGTCTGTAGCGTGTGAAGCGATGTGGCTCCTTGACGTGTGTGTGTGTGTGTGTGTGTGTGTGTGTGTGAGTGTACCTTGGTCAGAGTCGGATTTATCCGATGAGAAGGTGGACCCCATGCTGTCCATCCGTGTGCGCTCCACTCCCAGCTGTTCCAGCCGTCTGCGCAGATGCCTCTGCTCTCGCTGCAGCTGATCTATTGTGTGCTGTGCCTTCCTTTCACTGTCCTCCAACCGCTACACACACACACACACACACACACACACACACACACACACACACACACACACACACACACACACACACACACACATTCTAGAACAGCAGCTCTGACACTAGTGCAGGTTTACAATAAAGCACTCGTTCTCACACTTTATCGTTTCTATAGCAACAGCACACTCAGAAACATCTTTATCCCAGAGTCCCTCGACAGGCCGAGTTTAGGTTCTGTTAAAGCTCCGGAGACGCAGGAGCCAGGTAACTAAAGACTGAAGGTGCTCTGTGGCACTCTGAGGAGCAAACACACTGGGTTTTCTTTTTTTTCCTTTTTGGTCTTAATGACATCCTGACCCTGACTGAGTATCAACACAGGACTTAAACGCAAAACCCGGTAACATTAAAAATATAAACCAACATGACTGACAGGCAGAAAAAGGTCCCACACTCTAATGTTTTGTTGGAGCACCTTTATCTTTGATCTCAGCATGTAATCTCCATGGTATTGTAGGTCCAGTTGGTCCGGTCGAGGCTCAGCAACATTAATGTGGCAATAAAATGAAGTCAGCAGATGATCTGAATGTACTGAATGAGCAGGTTATCACATCAATGCACTTTTTCTTCCCTGATGGAACTTATATAAAATGGGGACTCGAATAATGAGCGAGTGGTTCAGGGATCACGAGGAATCATTTTCACATGTGTATCGGCCCCCCAGAGTCCTGACCTTAACCCTGTTGACAGTTTTCGGGATGTGCCGGAGAAGACTTGATGGAGGGGTTCAGTTTTACCCTCATCGATTTAAGACGTCGGTGAGAAATGAACCCGACACTGGATGGAAATCAATCTTATGATGTTGCCTAAATTTGTTCAAACAATGGCATGGTGCTTACATGCTGCAATCAAGGCTAAAAGTGGAACAACAACATAGTAGCGTGTGGGACTGTTTTTCTGGCTGGGGAGTGCATGTTATCATTTCCTTATACACTTCAATCGTTCTAATTTACATAAAACTTCAAATTAAAAGGTCACGATTTCAAGCAGCTGCAGGATAAACAACCAAGTAAGGATATAACTGATAAATAAATAAATAAACAGGCAAATAAATAACCAAATAAAGGCATTTTACTGAAGGCTTGACTCAGAGGACGCTTCATTTTCATTTATTCATTCACCTTATAAGCCTCTTATTCATGATTAGGGCCGCAGGGAAGCTGTGCCCATCTCAGCCGACGCTGGGCGAGGGCGGGCTACACCTGGACTGCTCGCTAGGCCAACACTCCATAATTTCCTTACTTATTTATTTAAATAATGTCAGGGATTAAAAGTAAAACTTTCTCTCTCCTGCTCACTTTTGGGCTCGATCTCTCTCATACACACCTTGATGTGATCCTTGGCTTTCATTAGTAGGCTAAGGGTGGTGTGCCGGTTGGAATCTGGTCCCAGAGGCACCAGGGACTTCAAACGTTCCAAACATAGCCGTAAATGTGCCCGCCTGGGAGGATAGAGGGGGAGAGAGAGAGAGAGGGGGGGGGAGAGGGAGAGAGAGAGATAATCATATTTCAAGTACACATTCATGAAGAACACCTGTTTCTGGTTGTGTAAATCATGTCCTCTGGTAATGCAGTTGGGTAAAAGGGGGTGTGGCCAGCGAATCATTTTAATCAGAGCTTCTCATTTCATTATTAGCCGTGAGATCCACCATTTCCGCCCACAGGAGGGTGTGAGACCCAACACATTATTTCCTCAAACCCGAAAAGTACATCATTCACTAGGATTCACCCAATCCCTGTGCTGATCTCAGATCACATGACATTTGAAGGAGTAGTATGTGAGAGCAGGGTGTGGGATTAACACTCTGAGTGTGTGGTCTACAAGTTACCCTACACTGCTGTGTGTGTGTGTGTGTGGTCTGTATGTGTATATATAAGATGACCCAGACGTCTGGAATTACGGTTTTGGAAACAATCCATGGCGGAGGATGCTGTTTCAGTAAACAGCCGTGCGTGTGTGTGTGTGTGTGTGTTAGCAGGGTGTGTCTCTACTTAAACAACATCATAACCATCTCATTACAAAGTGTAAACAAACAGAAAGACACATTTAACACAGTTGATTTAACACGACACAAAACACATCACTGATTCTGATCGAAAGATTACGCCTTCTTTTTCTCAGTCTACAACATAAGCCCCACCTCCTTTAAGTCAATCTACAACATAAGCCACACCTCCTTTTACTTAATCTAAATCAAAGGCCACACCTCCTTTTACTAAATCTAGTTAGTCTGTAACTGCTTTCATTAAATATAACCTGCACAGAGGCCACGCCCTCTATCTTAATCCATTCAATACGTGACTCATCGAAGGAGGCGTGGCCTGTGTATTAATAAATCGAAAGAAATGTGTGGCCTTTCTATCAATACAACACAGTGAAGTAGGCGTGGCCTGTGTGTTAGTTTCAGGTAAAATCTGGGTAAAACATACGGACAGGACAGTGTTTCTTTTTTGATGCACGGCTCATGCAGGACTCACGAAGGGTTAAACACAGCAACGACGGCGTTTCCAGCTGCTGAGGGTGTGGTGTGGGTCTGTGCCCACGTGACCACTTATACAACCACAAGACACACACTCCTGTGACTGTATACACACACACGGAGGCGTGGGTCACAACCTAGCCCGACTGCCTTTCAGCTATTGTGCGTAATTGTGTGTGTGTGTGTGTGTGTGTGTGTGTGTGTGTGTGTGTGTGTGTGTACTTTCCAGCTCAGAAAAACATCAGTGTGTATTTTTGTGTAGGCGGCTCTTTGTGAGCCACTGCATTAAAAAGAGAGAGAGAGACAGCGATAGGGAGAGAGAGAGAGAGAGAGACAGAGAGAGAGAGAGAGAGAGAGGGAGAGAGAGAGAGAGAGAGAGACACAAAGAGAGAGAGAGAGACTTAGACACAGAGAGAGACACAGACAGAGAGACAGAGGGAGAGAGAGAGAGAGACAGACAGAGAGAGACAGACAGAGAGAGAGGGACAGACAGTCAGAGAGAGAGATTATTTGGTTAGTCAACTTTAAACTCTCAACAAACTACACACAAGCCATCAATAGCCCGTCATGTGACCATCAACCAATAATCCGCTCTCCCGAACACATTACAGCTTATATCTTTATAATCCACTGCATGTTGAGTTCTGGATTCTGATTGGTCAGAACGTGGTCATTAACTCTATAGAACTACAGCTCATCATTCTAATCGTTTTCGTAGTAACGAGTGTGTGTGTGTCTCTCTCATCACGTATGCACCACATCCAATGCATTCTCACTACATCTCACTACAACCAATCAGATTGCACCATGCGCTTCCCATGTCCGTCCGGTCCTAATCAATACTGCATCATGTGCTGCACTTTTTCTGTCCTTCTGCAAGATTTCTTCTGTCCACACCTACACTCAAGTCCGCGGCATGCTTGTACTACACCAGTAATGTCCCTACTAGGTTTTAGTTACGTTGTTGCTACATCACCAAAGTCGATGCTACATGGACACGGTCGTGAGCTCGTCCGTTCCTATTAGGTTCTTACATCATCTTGATTCCACCACGTCCGCACTGTTTTATTTAACACGTCAAAAAAGTTCCTCCCCCTCCTCCGCATCCATGCAGACCATACGTCCCATGTCCTTAGCAGTTCCTACTTCGTTCCTGCTACGCTAAGTTCTTATTGCGGCCACACGATGTTCTGAGGACGTCGCGAGAACGTAATCTACAACGCACCGGGTTCACAATTTCAGGTGTTCAACCTGCAGAGAGACAGCACCACGTTAAAGGTGAACAAATCACTGATGCTAACCTTTCTCCTGATCTCACAGGACATCTCAAGCTCTTGGAACATGGAATAAAAGAATGATGTCTTTATGAGTGGTTTATTTTTCCTTGTGTGTGTGTGTGTGTGTGTGTGGGGTGTGTATCATCACTCACAGTAATACAAACAGCAGTCTTGGCACGCTATTCCTCCACTATATTTCTTTATTTTTTTGTCCGTCTCGATCTCCTGTTTACGAGAAGTCACATGTTTTGTGTGTGTTTGGTTTCGGTTCAGCAACGAGTCACAAGATGAGTAACGTGTCATCGCAAGTGCTTCCAACGCTTTAGTACCTGGTACATAAAATACCCATTATATACACACAGTGTTTATAGCGTGATATCCAAATCTTTATTTATCCTTACAGCGTATTTGTAACGCTCATGCTGAGGATGCTGCTGGCGTCCAACATGCAGATACGTTGTATAATCACAAGTCAGCGAGGAAGCCTGAGTGAAATTATAGTTCCGCCACTATAATAAGCAAACGCATAAATTACTATAATAAAGCATCTGCTTCAGATCTACATAACGAGCTGGAGCTGGTGTTCGTACATGCTGACTACCGGCAGAGTTGAATCTGACTCACGGATTCACAATTAACTCCGACATTTCTCTGTAAAATAAGAAGCAAGTGCGGCCATCGAAACCTCCAGAACCCGCGTTGTCTGGATAAATCAGTACAATCATTTTAAAACTTTTGTTTGTTGAAAATATTCAACGTTACAGATGTAAGAATTCTCTGATCAGGCAAAAATTATTTACAGTTATCGATTTAGGAAGAAATATGTTACCACTGCATTAGCACATCCACCCTACAGCAAGAAGGTCGTGGGTTTGAATCCCGGGCTCGGCGAGGGAGTTACTGTGTGGTGTTCGAATGTTCTCCCTGTGCTCGCGTTCCTCCACGTACTCCGGTTTGGTCCAACAGTCCAAAGACATGCACATTAGGTCTGAATGTGAGTGTGAATGGTTGCGTGTGTTGCCGTACGATGTTCTGGTTAGCTGCTCAGGGTGTACCCCACCTTCACCCAGAATCAGCTGAGATAGGCTCCACATTCCCAACGACCCTAGTAGGATAAAGCGCTTCCGGCAAATGAACGAAGGATCTACTCCTATGTTATCAATGCATATACCACCAGTAACCACGTCACTACAGTACCAAAAAAAATAGCAGACCTGCTTTCCCGATCATTCTAGATTTATTCCACAACAATCAACAAAATATGAAAAGAAAACATCTGATGGTAAACAACTTGCTGTGGGAAACAGGCCTCCGCAATTCTGTCGTCGCCGGGGGGGAGGGGCCATCTTAAGCAACCAAATGTGTGTGGCGAGTAAGTATCTGACCGTCTGAACTTTTCAAGAATCAAAATAAAATGATAATTAAATAAAATAATTTTTTCCCCACAGTCCAGTGAGTGTAGATCAGAACAGTTACGCCGCTCTCTGTTGATACCCAGCTCACCGCACATCGCACCGCTGGCTATATCTGTGCATATCGGATACGAGTTGCGGAGTAATTGTTACATATTGAGCTGCAAGCGCTAAGGAACATCTAACAGAACCAGATAGCGTTTTTTCTGGAGGATTTGACTGCCGCACTTGCTTGTTATTTACTCCAAAAAATGTCTTTCCCAACATCCTGCTATCTTTAATAACATTTCTTTGATAAGAAATGCACTTTTGCAATAAACATACCACTTTTTTTTAGCTGGAAACAAATATTTGTTTCATCAGAGTTATGATTACAGAGTTACAGATTCCTCCCTAAATGACATCAGAATTTTATTAGCTCCCGCCCTTCGGGAGCTACAGGAATGGGCTTCGTTCGTCCATCCATCTGTCTGTCACACTTTAGTTTCCGGACATTTACTTGCCGCGCACTGAAGCTGAAGCTTTCAAACTTGCTACGCTTGTTCTATATTAGCGCACTATAAAATGGCTCTTTCAGCATCTGGACCCCTGTTGTCTATTTTTATTTAATTTTATAAACCATGACACGTAACACTCATTTTTTATCCGTTTACAGTTACATCCAGAGAATGTGGTTTGGTCCTGTTCTTACATACTGAGAAATTCCTCCATCCTGAAAAAAGGCTCATCTTTCCCTTTGCTTTGTACTGGAGACTCATTCCATTAACAAAAACCACCGTCTCCGTACTTCAAGAAAACATCCCATGACTTTTTTTGTTAGCGAATATGTTCAAGTGTCCATTGTACAAATTTGTTTGAGGTTTATTTGTATACATAGCGTTCATAACAACAGACATCATAATCAAAGATCTGCAGCTTTACACAAAGATATTACTACGTTACTATAGAAACAAGAAGGTAATAAGATAGGGAGTTAATCATATATAGATTTAGACACTACCTAAAGGCAGAGATTCGGATATCTCTATTGATATGTGTCCGAGGATGGTATTATAAGGGTAGCATGGCTCCTTTAAGGATGAAATAAATAAATAAATCTCTCCGGCGTTTCCCCAATTTGTTCTGAAGTGAAAGAAGGAAAGGTTAACACTGAGTTTTTTTGTTCACTGCCTTTCACTTGCTAATTTCTGCCTTCATTTATATCACCCGTAGCGTTATCCGTTTAACCAGTTCATGTTACGGTTAAGATTTTGCGTGTGTCTGTGTGTGTGTGTGGGAAGTGGGGTGATAACAAGCACAAAGGACTGATTACATCATCACACAGAGAACCAATCAGAACACCATTAATCTTTAAGTTCTCAAATGTCCAGTTAATTTAGAAAAACAATGTGATGTCTCTACACTATATAAAGTGTGTATGTGTGCATTTAGCTCAGTTCTGAAGCTCTATATTTATCAAGGCACCAATCAGCATCATGTCACCATTTGGGTTATACGGCATAGATGGACAACACGGGACAGCCATATAAATCATACTCCATGCCTATGGGGCTCTGCTATAATAAAATCCTGTGCCTTTGTCAGAGGTTCTGTTTCAAGAAATGAAGCATGATCAGCACCAATACTATCAGATTTTAAACGAGTTTTGGGAAGAGAAGCCCTGAAGTGGATGAAGTCCTATTTTGCACATAGAGTTCAGTATGCAAGGGCTGGAGGTAAACCATCACCCTTTCTGAGCAATGAAATCGGTGTACCCCAGGGATCCATATTGGGGCCTCTCCTATTCAGCTGATTTATGAATGATCTACCGTCCATCTGCACAGGGTGAAATGTTCAGATGTACGCAGATGATACAGTAATTGATGCTCATGCGGATTCAAAAGAGCTATTGGCGGCTAAATTGAATGCTGTAATGGCGAAGGTTCACATCTGTCTTAATGAATCTCAACTGTTCCTTAATGTTAAGAAAACCATCTGCATGTGTCTCACATAATCTAACTCGGCATCTCACAGTAATCCTGGTGTGTCTATCGCAGGACAGCCCATTCATGAAGTCACACAGTGTAAATATCTTGGTATGATTCTCGACTACAATCTTTCCTTCACAAAGCAAGTAAAGAGAGTAACGCTGACTGTTAAATACAACCTGGCAACTTTTAGATATATGAGACACTGTCTAACGTACACTGCTGCATTCCTCTCTATGAATGCAATGATCAGCTCTCGTTTAACAAACGGCATGACAAGCTGGACTCATGCACAAAGTACAACTATGAGAACCGGCTTTAACAACGAAAGAATGGGTTTCAAAGTCCTCGACACAAAAACATCAGTTTATCATCACTGTCACATTCTCAGCACATATAAAATCCTTAGCCTCTCAGTGACTCTGTTAATCTAAAACCACCTGAAAACAGGTCTACAAGATCCTCCCAGAGAGCAGACTGTACTACCCCTTTAGCGCCAGCTGCTTTGGTCAATCTTGCTTTGCTGTTAGAGCTGCACAATTCTGGAACACCTTACCGAATGAAATAAGATGCCGCGTCACCTATACCTCCTTCACAAAAAATCTTAAGACTTGGCTCTTAAATAAACAAACGTGTGACCACTACAGATTACTAATGTGCCATTTATAAATAATGAGCTGACTGTGTAGATTTCCATCTTCGCGTGGCTCGGTGTTGCATGGCTGACATCATGTATGCACTCTGCTGTTCTGCATGGCCAGTGATATCGACTGCTATTGCTAATAACTGTATTGACTGATATTGCTGTTTTTCATAGCACTATAGTGATTGTTTTGAGGTTTTTTTTGTTTTTGTTTTTAACTTTTACTGTTTCAGGTCTAGAGTTCTTAACATCTTGCCGAAGGACCACAGCTGCGAATTGGCCGTTTGGTTAAAACTGGCACATTTACAGTGATGTTAATTAATGTGTATTTTCCTTTTATATATAAACTGAAACTGAGATGGAGAGTTGATTATTTATGCAGATCAACCCTGAAACACTTCCTGAATCTGGAGCCAAAAGTAATACAGAAAACTTCCTCGGAACTTTGGCACAGGAAGTATGCTGCCCAAAGTCTCTTCGTGGGTGAGACGGAACATCTCTGCTGTGTAAACATTCTTGCTGACGCTCTTTACGTTTCGGGTAAATGGTTGTAATATCAAAAGTAAAAGCTGGACTCTCGGGTTATTCCACCCACACATCATGTACAGGTTCAACTCATTTTAGAACACTTTGGTATATTTATATTTATCAAGATAAGCTGGTGGAGGGAGGGAAAAAAAACCTGTGTTTGAGTTCAAACCTGTCCCATTCCCACCCTGATCCCCAACCAGCACTCAGGTGTGTGGATAACTCGGAAGCTGCTCTGATGTGACGTCAAATTCACATCGGAAATACACACAGATGGTTCTCAGTTCCGCTAGAGTTCACACCACGAGGTGAAATCTGATTTTATTAAATCTCACAGTCGCATTAAAGGAGGTGGAAAATGTTCACAAATAGAATCGGGTTAAATAAATCCTGAGAGGAAACTGTAACAGGCTAAACCCTGAACCTACACACACACACACACACACACACACACACACACACACACACACACACACACACACACACACACACACACAC
>JAOUQZ010000027.1:1261312-1274011 GCA_028564935.1 Neosilurus hyrtlii
GTGTGTGTGTGTGTGTGTGTGTGTGTGTGTGTGTGTGTGTGTGTGTGTGTGTGTGTAAGGAAAGAAGAGGTAGGTGGAAAACTGTCATATGTGTAATGCTGGCACTGGAACTGTACTCGTTCCTGGCAGCGATGCACAACGGAGGGGGAGGAAAGAAAGACACACACACACACACACACACAGTGCGTAACACTTCCATCCCTTCCCCCAACGAGCCATCAGGAAACGTAACAAGCCAAAGTAGGAGGGAGGCACGCAGAGAGCGTGGTGGTGAAGAAAAAAGAGACAGAGAGCGAATATCTTAGGAACAAAATGATAACAGGTCACATGACAGGATTAACACACACACACACACACACACACGTTATCAACTTGAACGCTTTCCTGAAGGCTTTTTAGCGGCGACACTCCATCAATAAAATCTCATTCGACTGACACTGGATGACGCCGAGACCTACGCCGTCACTCAGCAGCATGAACACCAACACTCTGCATTCTGAGCGATGAGTTTTATAGGGAGAAGAAGTAAAAACATTTAACGGCTCAAAATCGAGTTGTTCATGAGTTAAACAGTGATGTACAACGAAATTAAATGGACTAAATGTTATAATATATTTAATATATAATATTTTATTACATTTAAAAAATGTACAAGATTATTTCTGCTTTGTGAGCCACGCAGCTCACGCACCTCATCAATCAATCCGGAAAACTGAAGCTAAAACTAGAACTGATACTAAAAAAATTATGTAGAGTGAAAATAAACTCAGTGAAGAGCCAGTTCAAGGGTCCTTAGTTCCCTGAAGGTGGAGAGTGTTACATACCAAGCAACCGTAAACACTTGGGACGAATGCTCTGTGCGCGCTCAGAAAAAGAAATTTGTCAGCGCAAAATATAAATAAATAAATAAACAAATTACAAAATTTATACCATCAAATATTTTTCTTTCTAATTTTGTTAGTTTTTAAGTGTATTTTGTAAGTTTTGGGTTTTTTTTTCCTCAAGTAGAGAGTTTATTTCATCTCGTTCGGTAAATCACCTTTTTTCTGTACTCATTTTGATTTTCTAATAGTGGAGCAGCCAATCAGAGCGCGAGACTGCTCATATCAGTTGGGTGTGAATATAATAAACAGTATATCATTTTACTAAGTTCTTTTTTCACATCAGTGTATTGATCAAGCATCCACACACACACACACACACACACACACACACAGATATATATATATATATATATATATATATATATATATATATATCCAGAAATGGATACATATCCAGCAATGTATTAAAAGCGGCCCCCAAATCCGCGGCCTGATTCCAGCTGGTATTGAGGTGATATTTTCAAAATCAAACGAGGAGAACTATTTTATATTTATAAATTAATGAATAAATGATATTTATTAAATCAACACTACTAAAGAGACATTCAGTAAAACTCCAAGAATAAACATTTCTCTGTATCAATCTATCACACACACACACACACACACACACACACACGCACATATATATATATATATATATATAAATAATTAATACAATATGTAATCCCCTTTAACTCCTGTTGGCGTCTGACAGGCACTCGAATGCATGGATGACACTTCATTACCATGGCAACCGGACAAAACACTCAGCCCTGCATCTGTATTTAGTACTGCATTCACTCACTTGTGATATAGACCTTTAAAAATAATAATTAAAAGAGTGTTCAAGAATAATTTCTCCATGTGATTGCCCATGACTCCCTGTGACTCCCCGTGACTCCCCGTGACTCCCCGTGACTCCCCGTGACTCTGTGACTCCCTGACTGCCCGTGACCCCCTGTGACTGCCTTTAGCTGCCCATGTGACTCCCTGTGACTGATAGTGACTGCCCGTGACCCCGTGACTGCCCATGACTGCCTTTAGCTGCCCATGACTCTCTGTGACTGCCCGTGAATCCCTGTGGCTGACCATGACCTGTGATTGCCTGTGACTCCGTGACTCCCCATGACTGCCTGTGAGTGCATGACTCCCTGTGACTGCCCATGACTCCGTGGCTCCCTGTGACTACCTGTGGACTGCCCATGACTGCCTTTAGCTGCCCGTGACTCCCTCTGACTCCCCGTGGCTCCATGACTCCCTGTGACTGCCTGGACTACCTTTAGCTGCCCATGACTCCCTGTGACTCCCCGTGACCGCCCGTGACTGATAGTGACTGCCCCTGACTCCGTGACTGCCCATGACTCCCTGTAAATGCTTGTGACTCCCTGTGACTGCCCTTGGCCCCTTGTGACTGCCTTTAGCCGCCCATGACTCCCTGTGACTCCGTGACTGCCCATGGCCCCTTGTGATTTCCTGTGGCTTTCTGTGACTGCCCGTGACTCCATGACTCTCCGTGACTGGCCGTGACTCCATGACTCCCTGTGACTGATACTGACTGCCCGTGACTCCGTGACCACCCTTGACTCCCTGATAGTGACTGCCCCTGACTTTGTGACTGCACGTGACTCCTTGTGAACACTTGTGACTCCCTGTGATTGCCCATGGCCCCCTGTGACTGCTTTTAGGGAATCCGTGTGACTGCCTGTGGCCCCCATGACTCCCCATGACAGCCCATGACTCCATAACTCTCTGTGACTGCCTGTGACAGCCCATGACTCCATAAATCCGTGACTGCCCGTGACTCCCTGTGACTGCCCGTGACTGCCGATGACTGCCGATGACTCCCTGTGACTGCCCATACTCCATGACTCCCCGTGACTGCCGATGACTCCCTGTGACTGCCCGTGACCGCCCATACTCCATGACACCCCGTGACTGCCCGTGACTCCCTGTGACTCCCCGTGACTCCCTGTGACTCCCTGTGACTCCCCGTGACTCCCTGTGACTCCCTGTGACTCTCTGTGCTGCATAAACAACTTAAACAAAACAAATATAAAAGCATAAAAATACTGAAGTAATAAAATAATAAATATTATTTGTTGCGGAATGATGAGACTCCTGCAGATGATCACAGCAGGGGATTAACTGTTTAGATACGTCTGAAATGTTATGTATATTATATATATTTTTAAGCATTTCACCTCTTTGTGATAGACGCAGTGGGTACAACAAATAAATACCACAACATTTAAAATAAAAACATTTTGTTTAAAGATATTAATATTACATTACGTCAATTTAAGCAAGTAGAAAAAAAATCATTCTAATTAAATTAAATATTTTTATAACAACAACAATAATAATTTAAGAAAAATATTAACATAAAATCATCCAGTTATGCTTCCAATCATACATTACACACACACACACACACACACACACACACACACACACACACACACACACTAAATATCTCCAGAAATGTAACAGCTTATGACATCAAATGGCCATTTATGGATTTACGCTACCAACATTAAAGAATTTTATATAATTATTGTTTTTATTGAAAAATGTAATACATTCTCACACAGGGAACGGCGTTGTAACGAGCTGTCTGATGTAAATGTAACGTAGCATTATGTGTAGATGTGCCGAGTTGTATTTTATTCAAAAATGCATTAGTTTAATATTTATATTCTGTTATTATTGCCGTTATCTTGCCTTATATGAACCGACGAATACATTGTCCTCTTCTTGTGATTTCACTGTCGCGAGAGTGAAACCAACAATTCCTTTCCAAACAGCGGATAATATTTTCAAATGTTTTTAGCAGATTGCAACTTTGAAAAGGTCATTAAAAACAACCTAAATGTATATATTTTCAGTGTAACAAGCGTTTGGAAGGATTTCCTTTAATTTCCCTTTAAGGGTCGAATCAACTTCAGTAATAAAGGAAATAACTAAATAAATAAACAAATCAATCAATCTCCCCCATCTTTCTTGACTTCGTTCTAGAGCGAAAGCAGGACAGGTTAACATTGAGGGATTTTTTTTCACCGCCTTTCACTCACTGGTTTCCACTCTTCTTTATCTCATCTGCTTTGTTAGTTTATTTATCCGTTTAACATGTTCATGTTCTGTGCTCCCATTCATGTTCCATGTTGTTGTGCTCTGCGAAAGTTTGTTGGCTGACCTGAGACTGTGTTTCTCATTCTGTGCGAATCTCAAGCAGTGGTGTGAGCCTGTAATTTGTGAGTTTTAGTTTTAGTGATGATCTGTTTATTTTGCTGCTGCCTGTCCTCAATCTAGTCAGTGATACATACACGCTAATCAGCGTAAACTCAGAGACGTGGCATCCTTATTGTGTTTCCTTTAGAACGGACACGGGACAACCATCTACAGCGTGTTCCGTGCCTATGATGCTCTGCTTAGGAACTCTGTCATTATCATTATTTGCGAAGATGATAATGAACTGTGCAAAAAATAAAGACGTATGAGGTGCTGTTTATTCTTACATCTAAAAAAAAGGGGGGGGGGGATTACGCTATGATATAAAACAGTTGGCGATTTTGCTGCGGCTCCAGCTACCAAATGAATCTTTATAGACAGTCTTCCCTTGTGCTGCTGAAGATATCACCTCACACGAGGGAAATGCCGGCGCACAGGCCGCAGACGTTGCTATGGCAACATGCTGGGAAAACACTTCACGTTATCGTTTCAGAAAGCTCACTTGCTCACACACACACACACACACACACACACACCCTTGCTCTGAACTGGAATGATAACTTTCCCTCTGTGACCACAACACACACTGCTGTGTATAAATAGAGCTGACTCTGGGTTACCCTTATCCGATGTTCATATCCAGCTATCTCCTGTTACACCACTCCAACACACACGCACACACGCACGAGCGCCCAACAACAGAAGTGTGCTCTCAGGTCATTTCTCCACACGCCTGTTCATTTCACTCGGATGTAAATGTGTGGAAGTGGAATAGGAATTCCTTCCTGAGGAAAACCCAGGTTTCAGATCTCCGCACGTGAAGACCTTCACACCAACGACCTTGGAAAACTGTTAAGCGGATGCAGCGTGAAGCAAAAAAATCGAGCCCAAATAAAATTTTTAAAACCACCTAATGTCATTAGTGTAATCATCCTATAATCTTCAGAAAACCTTCAGCGTCCTGATATCATTACATCTTAATCAAATCTCGAGTCTATGTTTTAACCCTGAACACACTGCTGCGGGTCAACGTTTCCTAAGCGATCCATGACGCCGCTGAACTGGCCACCGATAGCAGTGCAGTGGGATGAACGTGGCAGCGGAATGAAGGCCATCTCGTTCATCTCGTCAACTGAGTTAGGCGCACATTCCCCCTCGCTCCATCTTCACAGAAAGAGAGTGATGCGGCGGCGCTTTAGCACCTCGCTTCCTGAACAGCGTCTCCAGCTTTGACTCAGACTCCATCACCAAAGGCATCGGAAATATTTCTCCGTAAACATATTTAAAGTGTTTCCGGGTGGATGTGTGCTTTAATGCACAGTTCAGGGAAGTCAGATCAACTTCGATATCAAGGAAAAAATAACAAAAACGTAACAATCCCTAAATTTATTCGTAAACTTTACTAACAGCAATAAAAACTTACAATTAGGTTCAAAGGTAAACCTTCATCATCGTCACTTCCTGCTTTGCACAACAACTGATAATGAGGTGGGGCTACACACGTCGTGACCCCGACCCAGCCCACAGGCGTATGACTACATGCATAGCGCCGCCCCAACCACATTTCCCAGCTAGACGTATCTGGTTTAGAAAGCACGTTATCCAAGATGGCCGCCTCCATATCTCGTAGCTACGATGCGAATCGTGTTTACGCCTTAGTGATGACACCAAGTTCTGCTGCGTCTTCAACCGCGCCCAACCAATCTACCTATGTGTGTGGGGGGGGCAGGGGTGTGCTTATTTAATTAATGCTATTCGTTCAAAGAGCTTTCAGCCGGGCAGCAACATCAGAGAGGGGCTACCACCGAAAAAAACGCCCATAAATAAATAAATAAATAAATAAATAAATAAATATCAAAGCTGGCAGGGAGGAAAATATGCATAATGAGGTAATGAACAGAACAATCAGCGCCAGTCCGGTTCAAAAGGAAGGAGGAGAAGGAGGAGGAGGAGGAGGGGCGCTGGAGGTGGAGGATGAAGACGCCCGGAGCAGTGAATGATGGTTAAGTAATTAACAGGAGGGTGGGGGTGGGGGGTGGAGGAGAAGCGTGGGAGTGTGTTGGGAACATTGGAGCAAAGTGTGTGTGCGTATGTGTGTGTGCGCGAATGACGAATCCATTTTCTCAGATGTACGATGTGGCCGTCCCTTCCAGCCGCACTTGAACGTGATGACTGACCGTGGGACGGTAATGAGGACGAGGCCGCGGTCTAGTGGCTCAGACGAACACTCAGCAATCAAAGCAGATGTGGAGCGACGCTCTGTGACAAATTCATCTCCGTCACGCGTTTTTAAACGCCTGTGTCACGTGATACGTGGATTACACACTGCTGCTCTGTGTCAGGCCCCTACAGAATATTCATCAACATCAACATCACGTCTGGTGTGGTGAAGCGACGTTACTGACACGCTTTATTCCTCTTCTACCACAGCAACCGGTCAGGTGTTACAATTTTTATTTTCTAAACACCGTCACATAACATCAGACTCCCGTCCCAAAACCATTAACTCCTTCTAGCTTCAGCTCTGACACTGGAGACTCCTTCCATAAACGTTAGATGCTGTATACAGACATTCAACCATTGTGTGATTTCGTTCCCTGTTAATGTACCTGTTGCTATAGATACCATAAAATTTATATTAATACAAACCTGTGACTGGCAGCTTCTGTTAAAAAACACCTCCTGACCAATCAGAGACCAGAATCCAAAGGCACCGCCTTATAGCTTCAGAAATGTGTTTTGTTTTTTTTATCTCGTCACGCAGCAGGTTAGCTGGCTGTCACATGGTTACACTCGAAGTCGTAGAACCGTGTGTCATTTAACGTCAACAGAAAGCACTTATCACACACTTAAGTGTCAAACCGCTAATCCTGTTAGGGTCACAGGGAGGCCGAAGACAGGGTACACCCTGAACAGCTCGCCAGACCATCGCAGGCCAACACATATACAACCATTCTCACTCTCACACCTAGGGGCAATCTGGAACAGCCAATTACCTAATGTGCATGTTTTTGGACTGTGGGAGGAAACAAGAATACCAGGAGGAACCCCATGTGAGCACGAGGAGAACATGCAACCTCCACACAGTAAACTCAGGAGCTTTTCGCTGTGAAGCGGACATGCTGACCACCATGCCACCGTGCCGCTACTGTTTATTTAGTTATTACTGATGTCTCATTAAATCGTTAATCGGGTCAGAGAAACTGAAAGGTGTCCCGCAAAATATTTTTACACAAAAACATTACTCTGCAAATCAGAACTGAACCCAAACAAAGAAAAGAAAAGAAAAAGCACGTACTGATATAAGATTCTAGAATTCTCCAAGTAGGATAACAGGAATTGTGGTATACGGTGAGATGTGTTTATCTGCTGTTTATCTGCTTTCTGAGCATTAACTGAATCTTGGCTCGGGCGGCGCTAGCTGACAGAAATAGACGCGGGGTGTAAAATCCCGCTGATGGACAGAGTAGCACGCTGCAGTGCTTCTGAGGAGATTTTTTGGCACTCTGTACCGATGCTAACTGCGTTTTAAGCGGCTGATTGGACATCTCGCTTGTGTCACGGTTAAGGGAATGAGGTGTGTACTGGATGGGGGGGCCTGTATGGACAGGAGTCATGTGATTATGTGGGCAGATAAAGTGCTTGTGTCGTTATTTTGGAAGGATATTGGAAACGGTGCTGTAGAGATGCCTGAGGATAACGTTAGCTAACGACAAAGACCGAGATTTTCTCAATTCCGTCTAAACAAGTTACACAGAAAAACAGTGAATCCTGACAGTTAACTCCCCAGACGACTCTTTAAATGACTCCTCAAACGATTCTTCAAGACACTCCTCTGATCACTAAGGTTCAGTGTCACATGATTAGTGTCAATGTTAGTACTTAGGTATTGGCACCTGTCTACCGGATACATGTTTAATGTACAGGTACTTGTGCGCTCATATCTGGTGCATAAATATGGGTGTATTAGATACCTTCCTATTGGATATAGGTTAAGTATGTTCCTATTTGTACATTCAAATCTAGTGCATAAGTAAAAGCACCTGCCGACAAGATATACAGTTTTTTTGTTTATACATATTTGTGCATACATATCTGGTGCAAAAGTACTACTGGAAGGGCTGAGAACCAGAGTGGTCTAACCAACAGAAAGCTGTTTTGCAGAAAAAAATCAGGGATAATTCTTACGATATGATTCAAGGTCATAAGGAGGATGAAAGGACCATTCTGGCACGCAGAGACCTCATCTACATCTACAAAATAGGACCTTCTCATTTTTCAGTTTTGGTGGGTTAGACCTCTCTGGCTCTCAGCCCTTCTCATGTTTAGTGCACAGATATTAATACCTGAAATATTGGTGCCTGCCTATTGGATACAATCGTATAGATGCATTTGTGCATACATATCGAAATGCATGGATTTTGCCACCTGCCTGCTAGATACACGTTTAATGTACACCTATTTGTGCAGACATACTGAGTGCATACATACTGCCACGTGTTTATTGCATTCATAATTACTATGCATGCAGTATTACAGACGTGTTTAAGGCATAAATACTGGCACAGTAAATACACCCCTAATGCATAAATCATACTGCCACTCATCATTTTAAAAACACACACATCTAATGCACAAGCATTGGCACGTGTCCATTGGAAGTGATTTCTGATGTCGATGCGTATGACGGACATGTGAATGTGCGTGACGACTGAAACTAGGTCACGCGGTTACCTGCTGCTGCAATTTTTCTTGCTTTTGTTTTTCCGCTTGGAACCGTCCCTGTCTTTGTGGCTGGTGAACGGTAACATTGAGGCATACCCGTGCTCAGCTTCTACCAAAACAAACAAACAAACAAACAAATACAGTCAATAAATAGATTATTTTTTTATAAATAAAAAACAAATGGTGAATTTCAGACATCTGTCTTGAGGGAAAGGGGGGGGGGGGGGCAAGGGAGTCCATGTAGTGCTTTTGGGTCAATGATGTCATCTGAACTGGAGTAAACCCAGCAGCCTAAACCACAACACATCCAGGAGGAGCAGAAGGACGGAGAGGGGAAGCGGAGGATCATCAGAGGAGGTGAAGGATAATAACACCGTGCTGGGAAAACCTCCACCAGGACTCACAGGGGGGGGGTGTTAAATCATATAACCCCATACAGGACAAGAAAGCAAACACACATGCACGAGCGCGCGTGCACGAGCGCGCACCAGCAGGTCGCGAGAGACCTAAAGAACCAGAACCAGAACCAGTGCAGAGTTTATTAACGCACTAAATCTAATCTGCACTGCAGTTCCGAGTTTAAACAATCACGTGTGTTTTTATTGGTGATTTCACACACACACACACACACACACAGCGCGTGCACGCGCGCAAACAAATAAACAAGCATGCACCGTCTCGAGAAGGTGTTGAAGTGTAAACACACACAGGAGAGATGTTTACCTCGTTCTCTTCGATCAAGATACTCAGCAGCTTCAATCAACATCTGCACCATCCCGACGGCCGCCATGTTCAACAATAACACCGGTGTCAGTGCAGTCTAATGTGTGGACGTGTTTCAACCAAAATCAATAACAACAACAATAATAACAATGATGATGATGATGATGATGATGATGATGAGAAGGGAGAAGGTGGAGGTGTTCTCGCGCGCGCGTCCGTGTCGATTAAAATCAGGGAAAAAATATAAAAAATAAAAATAAAAAATTTCTAGCTCAGTGACAGCATAAAAAATACTTTATGAGCCAAATGTGTTTTTAAAAAATGTTTTTCTGTTTGTATGAAATATTTCTAGAAGTAAATACAGTGTTGTTTCCCCAAATGTGTCAACAGAGAGAGAGAGAGAGAGAGAGAGAGAGAGAGAGAGAGAGAGAGAGAGAGAGAGAGAGAGAGAGAGATCTGGCTAATCCTGTCGTAAAGCTAATTTTTGGGCTTTAATAAAGAGACCAGAGAAAAAAAAGAGAAGCTGAGAAAATTAAGAATAAAGCACAAAACGTCTGGAAAAAAATTATAAAGTGCGAGTGAAAAAACAAGCAAAATAATGAATGATTTAAAAATAATAATGATAATAATAATAATAATAATATTAATAATGATAATCTTTTCCCTTCTTTTCCAAATGAACTGTCAAAAACAAAAACAATCCTTGACAGCAGCTTGGCCTCGGATTATATTATATTAATAAATATATTTCATTTGGTTTGGTAGTGTCAAGCCGTCATTTTTTCTCCTTTACTCTCTGAAATACTTTCCGTGACGGTTTAAAGGAAAATAAAGTAAAAAATCTGCTGCTGGCTGGTTTAAAAAAGTGGAAAAATAAACACAAAGTGCCAGACTTCGTGTAAAAAACTCAAGCTAAACTGAAAATAATTAGGCTAAGCTACATTACAAACCATTAGCTCTTAACTAACAGGTTATTATTATGATTTATTTCTATTTTTAAAACGTTATCAACGATTAAAAAAAAGCGCAGATAGCAAAATTATGACCGTCGCTCTTTGCAGGCAGCTGAAACGCTTGTGAAGCGACTGTCATATTATCCCTACCTCGACCGACGGCCTGGTGCCAATCACATCCTCAACCCCTATATGTGTGCACTATCTAGTTTGCAAAATAACTACAAGTGAATCAATTCCAGCGTACTATTTTTAAACAACAAAGCAATTTGAAACGCGACCGCCAAAGCCAGGAGAACTCGCACTGCTATTGGATGACGCGTTCCAGGAAAGACGTTTCCTATTGGTCGAGAGGTCTGTCATGGAAATGAGGAGTGCGCGTGACACGGATACCTATTCCTATTGGTCAACTCGGTGGGGGCTGGGGAAAGAGGAGGGTATTTGGACGGCTGAGGAGAATTTTAAGGAAGAAAATAGACGAAAACACGCAATGAATATGCGATGTTTTGATACCCGTTTCGTCATAAATAAAATTTAGATATGGTTTCAGTATTAATTACTCGAATGGACTGGCAGCGAACGCGTTCATTTCTGCGAGAAATCTAAGCCATTCATGCTTCGTTTGTTGTTCAATTGCTATTGGTCGCCTCGCGCCAGCATAGTCGTGTATAATTGGTTAAAAAAAAAAAAAAAGCAAGACACCCGGAAGTACAGTGCAGACACGCCCACCCTCCTTTCCACATGCTGTTTTTGCAGAAACATGACTTGAACTTGTTTTGATTAGAACCGTAACATTGTGTCGTACTTTTGTTTTAAGGATTGTATTTCTACTTAAATATATGCAGGGTCATACTATTTATTAATCGTAAAAATATTTAATTTAAAAAGGTTTCATCAGCACACTCTCTCACTCATGGAAAATGGTTGCATTTATAATCCACACCAGTGGCGTGACCTTTAATAAAGGGCAGTGTATGGACAAACAGTAACAGCTGACTGAGTGCATTTATTATAGATCATAAAATAATTAAATTATATTCAATATAGAAAAACTTATAGCCACAGACATCAAATATAATTTTTATTGAAAGTCAGGATGTATGTATACATGTATTCTATACATAGATAGATATTTAATCATGTATAAACAATATGACCTAAAAACACAAAGACTAAAATACACATGCAAGAAAGACAAAAAGCAACAGTGCAGAAAGTGAAGTCCTCGAGATCGCGCCTTGATCAGGCGATGAAGTCCAGAGGTCTGTTAAAGCCACCTTTCCTGTTCATGTATTGCCTGTGAAAGAAAATATGATTACATCACTGATCTCCTCTCTGCACCAACATATTACATCACCATCGGCCAATGGGAGCCTTCATCTCTGAGCTGGGAAGGGACTCCGCGTGCGATTGGCTGGCTGAACCAAGCTGCTGCTAACAGAGCAAGTAAACAATGGGATGAGATGAAAAATAAAAATCCCAGACACAGGTGTGTAGAAGACGCTATGCATTGTGAATTCATAAAAGGAAGCGATTTATAGAAATTTAGAGTCAAATATTCACTTTGAGCTCATTACAGTCTGTTTTTTATACATACGCACATATATGTGTGTGTGTGTGTGTGTGTGTGTGTGTGTGTGTCCACACACACAAAACTTTAAGCTAGAATGACCAACATCATTTTTTTTGGTCAGTTTTTTTATCCTCTTATCTATAATTACTCATTCTAAATTAAACTCCTTGCCCATGTATATTTCACTAGTACTGGATGATATGGACAAAATTTTATATAGCCATTTCATAGTCTCATATTTCAGAGTTCTAGAACAAGCCTGAAGAACTATGCAAGCTACCCTGTCCGTCACCATCGCAACCCCAACCGTCACCATTGCGATACTATCAGTCACCATTGCAATGCTATCCATTGCTACCATAACCATCACCATCGCTACCCTGTCCATCACCATCACTACCCTGTCCATCACCATCTCTACCCTGTCCATCACCATCCTATCCATCACCATCTCTACCCTGTCCATCACCATCACTGCCCTGTCCATCACCATCCTATCCATCTCCATCCTATCCATCACCATCACTACCCTGTCCATCACCATCACTACCCTGTCCATCACCATCTCTACCCTGTCCATCTCCATCCTATCCATCACCATCGCTACCCTGTCCATCACCATCACTACCCT
>JAOUQZ010000027.1:1297632-1317849 GCA_028564935.1 Neosilurus hyrtlii
TGACTACACACACACACACACACACACACACACACACACACACACACACACACACACACACAGAGTGTATAAACTAAAAGACAAATAGACCACAACAACTATTTCGTTAAAATACAGCTATCAGTTCTACTAGTTGTTCACACCCACCCACACAGACACACACACACACACACACACACACACACACACACACACAGTACCTTTCAGTGAAACCTGTAGTAATTCCTGGACATAAATTCTCTCTCTCTCTTTCTCTCTCTCTCTCTCTCTCTCTCTAGTGAAAACTACACCAACGTGCTGATAGTATCATTATTTCCCCTCCCACTTTCTCTCTCTCCCCCTTCACTCTCTCACACATTCTCTCCCTCCATCTGACAGACTCTCAAATACATTTTCTCTAATGCACCCCCCTCATCTTTCTCTCCTTTATTCTGTTGCTCTCTCTAATGCACTTCTGTGGTCAATTTGTCCCTAATGCATTTGCGTGTGTGTGTGTGTGTGTGTGTGTGTGTGTGTGCAGCTGTGAGAGGGTGATTTGGGACAGATTATGGCTAAGCTGTAGAGCTAATCATATCTTTGGGAACCTAATGAGAGGGAGAGGGGGTTAAAGAGAGGAAAGAGGGCGTGAGGGTACGAAAGAGACAGAGAGAAAGAGAGACAAAAACAGAGAAAGAAACAGAAAGAGAGACAAAGAGAGTGTGTGTGAAAGAGACATGTATTAAGAGACAAAAAAAGTGTGTGTGTGTGTGTGTGTGTGTGTGTGTGAGAGAGAGAGAGAGAGAGCGAGAGTACGAGACAAAAAGTGTGTGTGTGTGAGAGAGAGAGAGAGAGAGAGAGATGAGAGAAAAAACAAAAAGATGGAAACTGAGTGAGATGAGAGAGAGAGAGAGAGACAGAAGAGGAAAAAACAAAAACACAGAAAGAGAGAGAGAAACAAAAGGTGAGAGAGAAGAGTGAGACAGAAAGAGTGAGAGAGATGAGAGAGAGAGAGAGAGAAACAGTGAAGGAGGGAGAGAGAGACAGAAAGAGTGAGAGGGAAGAGAGACAGAAGAAAAAAAACAGAAAGACAGAAAGAGAGAGAGATGAGAGAGAGAGAGAAACAAAAACGGTGAGAGAGGGAGAGACAGAAAGAGTGAGAGAGAGAGGAGTGAGACAGAAAGAGTGAGAGAGAGATGAGAGAGAGAAACAAAAGCAGTGAGGGAGAGAGAGAGACAGAAAGAGTGAGAGAGAAGAGACAGAAAAGAAAAAACAGAAAGAGAGAGAGAAATGAGAGAGAGAGAAACAAACAGACAGAAAGAGAGACAGAGACAAAGAGTGAGAGAGAGACATGAGAGAAGGAGAGACAGAAAGAATGAGCGAGAAAAGTGACACAGAAAGAGTGAGAGAGATGAGAGAGAGAGAGAGAAACAAAAACAGTGAGAGAGGGAGAGACAGAAAGAGTAAGAGAGAAGAGTGAGACAGACACGAAAGAGCAGAGGAGAAGCAGAAAGAGACAAGAGAGACCGAGACAAAAGGAAAGAGAAACAAAGAGACAGAAAGTTAACTGTGGATTTCAGTGAGTGAAACAGTGTTTGTGAGAGAGTGCACGTTTCATAAAAAGTCTCACACACACACACACACACACACCACACACACACATCCACACACACACATCCACACACACACACCACACACACACACACACTCACACACACTCACAGGGCTTTTCAGAAGGCTGGAGATGCGATTCTTGGAGCCGCTGGTCGGAGTGACTTGCTGAGGCGGGGACTGAACCGCGTCCATCACCACACACTCGCCGTCCACCGGGCTGTGCTGCACCGGCGTCCCTTTAGGAGTGGGGGATGTACTCATCTTCTTTCAGAAACAGAAAGAGAAAGAGAGAGAGACAGAGAGAGAGAAACAGACACAGACAGAAGGAGAGAGAGAGAGAGAAGAGAGTCGGAGGGATGCAGGGCCAGGCCAGAGCACACAGCTAGAGAAGGAGATAGAGAGAGAAGAAGAGATGGAGAGATGATGAGTGAAATATGATCCTCAGCAGAACTACACACAGACACTGACACTGAAACTTTGGGAAGCTGCTGCTAAATAAGAGAAATAAAACATTCCAGGACACTCACTCACATACTGAACTGCTTAGTCCTACAAGGGTCGCGAGAAGGCTGGAGCCTATCTCAGCCAACACTGAGCGAAGGTGGGGTACACCCTAAACAGCTCGCCAGACCATCGCAGGACAACACAACACAACACACACACACACACACACACACACACACACGCACTGGTAATTTGGAACAGTCAGTTGACCTAATGTGCATGTCTTTTGACTGTGGGAGGAAACCGGAGTACCCGGAGGAAATCCACATGGAGAACATGCAAACTCCACACAGAAATGCCCTTGCTAAGCCCGGGACTCGAACCCAGGACCCTCTTGCTGTGAGGTGGATATGCTAACGGCTACACCACCGCCCAGTGTAAACTTTAATAATTTTCAATTAAATGAAAATATTTGCTTATTTGACATGAATGAATCATATATTAATACATATCACTTCCATATAAAAATACATGAATGAATTTTATGACCATTTCAAGTATTTTATTTGATTTGTACTATCAGAGGTGTGCGCATACACATTATTTATCATATACATGTTTCACTAAATCTCAGCTTTAATCCCTTTCATTTTATTTGGAACTGAAAGGTTTGGGGACGGTTTCGGGTTCGATTCCCACGTTCTGGTGTTTCTGTGTGGAGTTTGCATCTTCTACCTGTGTTTATGTGGGTTTCCTCCAGGTATGCCAGTTTCCTCCCACAGTCCAAAGACATGCACATTAGGCCAACTGGCTGTTCCAGATTGCACCTAGGTGTGAGAGTCGGCAGAGATAGACTCCAGCCCCCCCACGGCCCTAGTAGGACTAAGCGGATTGGCAAAATGAGAGAGTGACAGTTTTAATGTAAACATTTTAAGACATACTTCACACACACACACACACACACACACACACACACACACACACACACACACATTTACTGTCCTGTTGAGTAGAGATAAGCCTTTTTGCGAACACACCCAAAGTCTTATACTAACAATAATTCGCTCTGCAAACACACACACACACACACACACACACACACACACACACACACACACACACACACAGTCTTCAGTAACATGTTAATGGGAAAACTCTGAATCTACACGTCTCATATTTATTTATATTTATTTTATTTACATACTATAAAAGTGCTGAAGAAAAAAAAAATCAGTGCATTATTAAAGATTTAATAATGCATTTATATAAATTCATATAATTTATAATTCATATAATTTCCCTGCGATGTCCTGGCGAGCTGTTCAGGGTGTACCCTGCCCTCGCACAGAGTCGGCTGAGATGGGCGCCAGCCTCCCCGCGACTCTAATTAGGATTAAACAGCTCAAAAAATGAATGAATGGTAATACATTTCAGTATAAATACAAAACAAAAAAAAACTGAAGTTAAAATATTTATATTATAACATCATAACACAAATGCTGGAATCTGATTGGCCGAAGCTGTGCATTAATTCAGTATAGCAGTGCAGGTATTTTAAACTGTCCCATGAACACCAGGCTCACAGTAACGCCCCCACATTAATACAGTACATCATGGTTGCTATAGTAACAGCTCATACATGGCAGACCTTCCACATGACACCTCAAACTAATAATAAACACACTGAATTCTTCAGGAGACATTTATCTTATGCTAATTTTGCTTTTTTTGATTTTGCTATACCGTATTAATCTTGCAAGTGAAATTACTGCCTATGCATTTAACACATCCAAAGTGAGCACACACACACACACACACACACACACACACACACACACACACACACTTTCAAAGCAGTGGGCTGCCACACACTGGGCCGCCCGGAGAGCAGTTGGGGGTTTGGTGTGTTGCTCAAGGGCACTTCAGCCATGAAGGTGGAGGAAGCAAAGGTGCAGCTCACTCCCTACTGCCACACATTTTTCCTACTGGTTCAGGAATCAAACCAATGACCTATAGGTCCCAAAGTTGCTTCTCTAACCATTAGGCCACGGCTGTCCCTCCAAAAATGTGCATGAAAGGGTTAATACAGAAGATTATACACGAGCTCTTAATGTCACTCCAATCAATCAATCAATAAATAAATATTCAGTCATTCATTTATTAATTTGCTGAACCACTTAATCCTACTAGGGTCACGGGGAGGCTGGAGCCCCTCTCATCTGACTCTTGGCGAAGGCAGGGTTCACCCTGAACAGCTCACCAGACCACTGCAGGGCCAACACACACACAACCATTCACACTCACACCTATGGGGAATTTGGAACAGCCAATTAGCCTAATAAGCATGTCTTTGGCCTGTGGGAGGAAACCAGAGTACCCAGAGGAAACCCACACTAGCAACAGAACATGCAAACCCCACACTGAAACACCCTTCTAGGACCTTCTCGCTGTGAAATGGACATGCTAACCACTACAACGTGTAGCCCTTTAAATCAATAAGTAAATAAATAATTTAAATGAAATTAATAATTTTATTTTAAATATAAATTTAAATAAAAAATTATACATAAATAAATAAAATTCAAATACAGAAATAAATTCAGCTGTTCAACAGTTTGTATCCAGTCAGCAAATGAGAAATGAACTGATTCAGTAATGTGAAATAACATAAAACTAGTGATGCACTAATGATGATGATGATGATGATGAAGGTGGTATTTGTTTGTAGAAGGGACCAGCTGCTTACAGCGCTCTCCTCTCTCTGGGGAGAACTTTAATAATCAGAACCCGTCTGTAGCCACGGCAGCTTGTCTCACTGCGCTCGAGTCGACAACGTTAAATCCACTATAAGTACTCAGAGTTCATTAATATACAAACAACAACATCTAAAACATGCAGCGTATCCTGTTACCGAGAAACATAAAGCATAAACCCCTCCATCCTGAAGACGTCAGGAATCTGTTCCAAAGCGCTGACACTGGAGACTCCTTCTATAAACATTAAATAAGCCTCTCTTTATATAAAAACATTTATTAAAAAAACATAATTACATCAAGCATGCTCCACCCATCCATCCATTCATCCATTCATCCATCCATTCATTCATTCGCTGAACTGCCTAATCCTACTATGGTCGCTGGAAGGTTGAAGCCTATTTCAGCCGACTCTGAGTAAAGGCGGGTTGCCTTCGCAGGGCCATCGCACACACAATCGTTCAAACATATGCACACCTAGGGGCAATTTGGAACAGCCAATTAGCCTAATGTGCATTCTTTGTATTGTAGGAGGAAACCGGGGCACCCGCAGGAAACCAGCGCAAGCTGCACACAGAAAAGCCCTCACCAGGCTCGGGACTCCGGAACCCAGGACCTTCTTGCTGTGAGACAGACGTGCTAACCACTACACCACTGTGCCTCCATGCTCTATACACATCCCGTTAAATCAACTGTTACTATAGAAACGATAAAATATTAGAATGTTGCTACACTGTTATATTTCAATAACATATATATGTTATTATTCGCCATGAAGCTTCTGACCAATCAGAATCCAGAACTCACTGTTTATTGTAATTTAAAATGATTTACATTTGCTGGTCATTGCTGGTTAACGGATGGATACATAAAATGTTTTAATTTGCATTTCAAAGCTTTCTAAGATTAGCAAACAATATATAAATCAATAATAATGCACAAAAATAAAAGTAGAAGATTAAAAAACAGAGGAAAATGTTTAATGTTTACAGGAATTATGCTGGTGATCAAATTATAAACTAAATAAATGTGAATTAAAAACAGATGATAGAAAGCTGCCTGTGTTGCTAACATTGCTACCGGAGGCTAATAGCTTATAGCTAAGTGTAGCATTAGCATGATCCCAGATGGTGTAGTGATTAGCACATCTGCCTCACAGCAAGAAGGTCCTGGGGTTGAGTCCCGTGCCCTTGTGTGAAGTTTGCATGTTCTCCCCTTGCAATCTTGTGTGGGTTTTCTCTGGGTACTACAGTTTCCTCCTACAGTCCAAAGACATGCACTTTAGGTTTACTGGCTGTTCCAAATTGAACCCGGGTGTGAGTGTGGATGTGAATGGTTGTATGTTAGTTGCCCTGTGACAGACTGGTGAGCTGCTTGGGGTATACCCCACCTTCACCCAGAGTTGGTTAAGATAGGCTCCAGCCTTCCCACGATCCTGGTAGGATTAGGCAGTGAATGAATAATAAATGATTCCAAAGTCACCTCAAATTCACAGTTTGATAAAACCATACACTATTTATTATTCCTCATTTAAATATTAGGCCACGTCCCCTTGTATTTGCATCTGATATGAATCACTCTTTGATGCCCCCTCAGCAGGCCATTAAACCAGAGCCACGCCCCCTTGTGCTTAAGCGCGACTCTTTTACACAGCCTTGCACTTCCTGTTTGTGCACACAGCAGTTTGTGGAAAGTGTGCCGTGTATCGATCTGTCTAAAAGGGAAGATCCGATTGGCCGGACGTGAGGTCTTTCTCCACCACAGAGAGATGGGAATGCTTTTAGAGGAAGTGGGAACGCATCATCGCTGAGGATTCTGAGAATGATCTGACTGTAATCACTTTAACACTCAGCAGGCTGAAAACTCGAACCTGCCTTCACAAAACACCGTTTCTTTTCATTTCGAGAATTTTCTGCTTTTAAAACCTCAGGGCGTCATCTTTCATCCATTTCCACAAATACTTCACATTTCCAACTTCCACTTATTCAAGAGAAAAATCCCAATGCTATAAACCAAGCTAGCATTCCATTTTTTGTATGCATCCCATACAAAAATTTAGACATGACTAGTCCCTATTCCTTTGAGAACAGGGCTAGCCTTAGTTGATGCCTTGTTTTCAGTATTTTGATATTTATGCTTGGGTTGTGTGAGCGAATCATAGATAGACACAGTCCCTCCAGCGTGTTCTGGGTCGACCCCAGGGTCTCTTCCCGGTCAGACATGCATGGGGCAAGTCCGAGGCCATGGTTCTCAGCTGGAAAAGGGTGGAATGCATCCTCCGGGTCTGAAATGAGGTCCTGTCCCAAGTGGAGGAATTCAGGTATCTTGGGGCCTTGTTCATGAGTTTCAGTTGATGTAATGACATATTATATAATTTATTACAGGACCTCAAATGTAATCGAAAGAGCTAAATATGTACATGTTACAGCTGGTTGTCAACTTTTAATAACGTGAACAGAACACTGTTACGGTAAACAGTGACAAGACGTACCTTCCTTGCAGTCGTTATTTACAAAATACTTTCAATTCCTGGACCTTCTACCTTTTAAAGTCGTTGCATTCTGCCATTTACACAGGCTCGCTTTGGAGCCAAAATTTTATCCAATAATGCATAGCATGGGGCCGAGATGCAAAGGAAGCTTATCAAAATATGATATTGGTCTGTGTGTCCGTGTTAATATTAGCCAAATGTGGGTCTTGGGTGAACGAAGAACTGATTCAATTTTAGGCATGATCTGGATCTGGATCCAGGATAGTTTTGAAGGATTTTTTAACACTGCGAAGGCAAGGAGGCGGAAATCACCCACAATTCACTGGGAGAAAAAAATACAGAGCTCAAAAATAATTGCGGAACTGGCCACAAGAGAGCCACTTCACTTGGCACATCACAATTTATTGGCACATCACTTGCCAATAAAGTCCGGATTGAAAAGTTTAAAGATTGCACTAACTTGGTGGAGGTCTGCACTCTCTGAGTGCATTTCTACTGTAGTATCAAGGTTAATTCATGGTTGCTTTTTAAAATAATTTATTAACTTGTGTTGAATTCTCATGAACAAAGTTATGTTTCTTGCTTTATATTTATTTATTTATTTATTTATTTATTTTCATATGTATGTATGAACACAAGATATGTATTTGACAAGAGATTTTAACTTTTTATAATAAATAAATTTTAATTAAACCTAAAATTACATTGATTTTTAGTGTGAGATTAAAGGAAAAAAACACCTTTTGCTTATTTTTCTAATGCCAATAATTCTAACTCTAATCAATCTGGCTACATCCAGTGATGCTCTTTTTTTTTCTCATATTAAAATTCTTCCTTAGTAGATATTCTTTGGTGGTGCTAAGAGTCTGACTTTCAGACGATGTTTGCAGAAGATTATCACATTAAAAATAAATAATACACAGAGCAAGTTTAATTCTGACTCGTTAGGTGACACAATCATCTCACTGACTCCAGAAAATGAGACAGATGGGACTCGGTTACAGATCACAAACAACACAGACACACACACAAACACACACACACACACACACACACACACACACACACACACACACACCTTCCCAACAGGAGGGGGTACATCACGCCCACCATGTCGTGTTTCCCTGGGGACAAACTAACAAACAGTGTGGGCGTCTCGCTCGAGGAGAGAACAGAGGAAGCATCTGGGAGAAAAGCTCTGCATCACAGACCACAGACCAGAGGCTCATATGTAATTACATCACAAACAAACGGATGAGAGAAATAAATAGCCACCACGTCACGTATATGATCCAAGAAATAAAGGCACCGCGTGGTACTTTAGTGGGCTCGATGATGTTAAATTATCTTTAATTGGACGCCATATTCATGTAATAAGAAAAAGTGTCAGGTACTGTAGCCAATCAACAATTACCGTTGTATCCAGTAATCAATCACTGAATCGTCTCTCTCAGTAACCAATCACTGATCACCATTGTTTCCAATAACCTATCACAGATCACCATGTTTTCCAGTAACCAATCTCTGATCACCATTGTTTTCAGTAACAAATCACAGATTAGCATTATTCCCAGTAACCAATCACAGATCCCCACTGTTTCCAGTAACCAATTTCTGATCACCATTGCTTTCAGTAATCAATTATTGATTACCAGTGTTTCCAGTAACTAATCACATATTACCACCATTTCCAAAACAATCACTGATACCCATGGTTGCCAGTGAGCAAATACTGGTTACTGGGAACAATGGTGATCAGTGATTGGTTACTGGGAGAAATGGTGATCATTGATTGTTTACTGGGAGCAATGATGGTCAGTTATTGGAACAGCAGTAAATGAACTGATCAATATTTTATACTGTTCACTCAACATTATTTATTTGTCGTGAAAACACTGTGACTTCATTAATAATATGACATTAATAAAAGATTATGATTTTGTCCCCTGACTATTTCCTTTACGTGTATTTCCCAGCTCCTCACGTGTACTGCAACAGTTTCTCTGCATTATTAAAAGAAATAATACAATTCTGTACATTCATAAGTACTTTATTAGTCACGATGTACCCAAATATGAGGTTTTTTTTATATATGTCATGTATATGTTTTATATATGTCTCATAAAAGCCTTTAAAGATTTCGTCAGTGTGTAAAAGTGGAGCTTCCGAAAGAGATCTCTATTGATTGGTGTCCAAATCCGGGTTTTGTTTTGTTTTTTTTACCATTTTTTCTTTCACTCCTTTCGCTTGTATCATGTATTTTTAGTTTATTTATCTGTTTAACAAGTTCATGTTCTGTTTTTCTTCCTTGTTTGTAATTTGCGTTTTCTGGTTTCAATAAAAATGTTGTGCACTTTCCATTTTTAAATCCAGCCTGATTTGGAGCTCAGCGTCTCTACCTCCTCGTGCTTTCCTGTCTTTTTGTTTTATTCTGTATTCTGGTTGACTGGCACATCTATGCCTGGCTCACGCATCTGACCCGGTGCTCCAATCTTCTGATTTTGGCATTTGCTCCAACAAATAAGTCTGTCTGCCTGCCTGAGTTCGAGTGTGTGTTTTTTTATTGGTAAGGTGGTGTATGAGCCTCTAATTATGGGTTTGAGTTTCAGTATTAATAATTCATCTATTTTATCGTGTCCTCGATGATGTGGTTTGGCTGCCTGATAGCAGACTGCCTAAGGACATCCTCTATGGGCCAGTGGTACTCGCAAATGTGGAGGCCAGTGATTATGGTACAAAAAGGTTTTACATCACAACAGGGAAAAGGCTGATGTTGATCCCTCAACCTGGGAGAAAGTGGCCTTAGATATCACTCAGAGGAGAAGTACCATAAAAATGTAGAGAGTTGTGAAGAAAATGAGTTACCATCCTGAAGACTTCGACTCCAACCTTAATCATGCACGCCTGACCATATTATAATTGCTTTAAAGTTTCCTTTCAGTTCCAGGTATATAGGTATACAGGTATATAATTAAAGATGAAGTACAGGGGGGTCTCTGGGAAATAAAAAGGAATCCGATCCACAACGTCTTTCTGAAACCATTAGTTTCCTCCTGTAATGACCCCTGCACCGGTCACCATGATATTAATAACACTATAATATAATAATATCACTCGATCTCAGACTTTTACACTTTCACAAGTTATCACACATGCACAAGAGCGTTCCTCCGGTCACGCCGTCACGTTATTGTTATTGTTATTGTAAATGTACGGAACCAAAACAAGATGTAGAACAGGTGAATAAGGTTTCACCAGGAAACCTTTATATTCATCCAGTACTACATGAAGTTCCTGATCAGTTAAAAGAGGTGTGTTAGATTTTGGCTGGAGGAACCTTCAGAACAGTAGCTCTGGTGGCTGTTCTCCAGGAACAGGGTTGGAGACATGTTTTATAGTGGACTCAATACAAAGTGTACACTCTGCAAAGACACTGATGGTAGAACACAGCCAAAATGAAATCAGTAAATGAACTTCTTTTAAAAAAAAATCAAACTGAAAGTGTTCTGGGGTTTCCGATATCCTGCTGGTCAAAGTCGCATTCTTCGTATTCCAAAGATGATCGCATTAGATGATTAAAATAAATCAAATCTAGATATTTAATTCTTAACTCACGCATAACATGTTACACATTTGCCTTCGCTTACGGAGTTAATCAGCGATTGAAATCGGAATCACCATCCACCGGTGTGGCGGGTGTATGTTTGTTACTCAAGGTGTAAATCATGTAAAGGTAAAAGCCTGTATGGAGGACCATCGTAGGTCATGTTAATAAGTACAAATAATTGGACAAGATTTTTTTTTTTAAAAAGGCAAGTAAATTTTATTCATTTGTTTTCCGAAGCGCTTAATCCTAATGAGGGTCGCGGGGAGGCTGGTGCCCACCTCAGCCAACTCCGGGCAAGGGCGGGGGTACACCCTGGCCATCGCAGGGCTCAATTTTATTTTTATAATTTTTTATTGGAATTTATTGATCACATTTTTTAATAAGCTGCAAATAATTGTACTCATGAATGATCATTAATAATTCATTCTTTATTATTTTTTAATGATTTATAATAAAGTTAAATTGAATTCCACTCAGAAAAAAAATGAAACAAAGAAAGAGGCCCCGTGTTTCCCCCCGGCCTCCTGACCCGTTCACGGAACACAGGGACCGGTTTTGGAGTATTCAGCCTGATTTGGTTCGGATGAGGCTGGTGCTCCACGCGCGGTTGCCTAGCAACTGTTAGAGCGCAACATCAGCACCACCATCATAAAAACAAACACGACGCGCGCGCGACGAGGAACGACGTGGATGCAAACACCACAGTGAACTCGTTATCGGGTGTTTACTCTGTAGCCTACTATGACGTCATGAGCACAGAAACCCTGGAAACCGTAGAGCCAGATCCCAGACCGCGGGACAGACGATGGCAGGCCTAGGATTAAAATGGGCGGGGTTCTGTTTGTTTGTTTTTGTATTAGTGTCCTATCAAAATTGGACGAGTTCTCAGGGTCGCCATGGTTACGAGCCAGAACCTCGTCACTAGTACGCCCTCGTCCTCTGCGGTCAGGAGAGGATCGTAGGAACTACACGGTCTGGGACGAGGCCCGTTAGAGATTTTATGGAGCCAGTGCCCGCAATCACGGTGTGTCCGACTCAAGCATCCTACACTTACCCCTGTAGTACCCCTGAGTACCCCTTAATGCCTGCACACATGCACTACAGTGCAGCAGTATTCTAGCACCGGTATAATGATGAACTCCGCATAAACACAACAATTACAAACACACTCCTGGATATACAGCAGGATTACAAAGAGATAAGATAGATACACAGGCAGGGTCGGATAAAGGTTATTTATTTATTGATTCGTTTATTTTGATCATTCGTTGTCAATACCCGGAGAGTCCACCGAAAAACAAGGCCCTGCCCAAACACTCGCAATTTCTCCGCCTCGCCTAATAATCATAACCACTAAATATAATAATCAGCATCTCTGGGGTCTCAGGGACCTCCTGGTGGATTTTATTCCACAATACAGAAGCACATCATCAGAGAGAAGGCGCGTGTTACCTTACAGCATCCTGTCCTGTCTGGCCTGGGTACTAATGTTCCTCCTCCACCTGCATCCGAGAGCACCAGCACCACCACCACCTCCACCACCACCACCACCACAGCACACGGGATGGATGAACCTAATCCCCTTCCTTCCTCCCTCCGAGGAGAACCGAGAACCTCCCTCTGAACAGCTCACCGCTAAAAGGAGAGAGAGAGAGAGAGAGAGAGAGAGAGAGAGAGAGAGAGAGAGCATCCCTCTGTAGACCAGCCCACTGCCGTGCCTCAGCTCTCGCTAACATCCTTCATGATTCACTTCACTGAGCCGACACCTTTGAAGTGAATCAGGCTGCGCGACTCTGAACTGATTTGATTCACCCCAACTGATTAGATTAAATTAGATTTTATTGTTCCCTCAAGGGACACTGTTAAGGTACAGCAGGGTCCATTCATTCATAGTGTCGCGGGGAGGAGGGAGTCTATCTCGGCCGACTCTGGGTGAAGGCGGGGTAGACCTTGAACGGCTCGCCAGACCATCGCAGGGCCAACACACCTAACTCTTCACACACACCTAGGGGCAATTTGAAACAGCCAATTCGATTAATGTGCATGTCTTTGGATTGTGGGAGGAAACCAGAGTACCTGGAGGAAACCCATGCATTTACAGGGACTCCACACAGAAACACCCTAGCTGAGCCTGAGACGTGAACCCAGGCCCTCATATACATGTAACAATGAAACATCACTACCGGCGATGAAACTCTTGGACTCAGAGTCCTGGTGTGAGGCAGACACGCTGACTACTGACCCGCCTGAAATATTCATTTATAATGCCAATATGGCAAACCAATCAGATTGCACCGTACCGTGTAATATATACTAATATGTAGACTTTCATCAGCAGAATAATAAATGAAATGCAGAAGAACAGATCAGAACATGGCAGTAAATCTGCTATAGGACACCGAGTTAATAAAAATAAAATCAATATCTAACAGTCTGTACAGATGGAAGCCTAACAGTATGTTCACTGGTCACACAGAGGTGAACTGAGGTATAAAAGGTACAAATAATCTTCTGAATCTTGTTCCTGTCTTTATCGCACAGGAGCTGAATGAGTCGGATGGAGAATGAGTGATTCACTTAAGTGATTCACTGGAGAATATGAATCATCACGCAGACAATCGAGATCTTAGCTTTTTAAACTGATTATTCCGATTAAAATGTTGTACAAAAGATACAATGATGCTAAATGTATATATTTATTTATTAATAAAAATATTTTTGAATGTATTTTATGCAATAGGTGTAAAAATTATTTTAATTTAGCGGCTGTGTGTGTGTGTGTATTTACGTAAAAAAAGAAAACTAAAATGTATCAAAAATATACCAAATATCTAAAAAAAAATATATATATACTGTATTCCAATCATAGATGGATATAATTTTAATTTATTTATGTCTAGTTTCTCATTTTTGTTGTAAAAACAAAAACAATTTATACAGGCTAAGTATTTAATTACCAAACTAATGACATTTCTAAGAAAAGTAACTTGATGTGTGAAAATGGTGCTATATAGAAATATTAATAAATAATACTAAACATAAATAAAAAATACATTTAGTAAAAAGTGTTAAGTTTCTCTGGTCTGAATTTTATATAGTAAAAAAATGCTAAAAATGTAATATGTTACTATAATATAAACAAAGGGTAAAATAATACTCTTCTCTATGTATAAAGATATAATCAACATCCTCTACATTTGTAATTTTATTTTCCTTTATTGTAATCCTCAGTGCTACACCCACAACCCCTTCTGGTGAGTAGAGGTATTGCAGTTTGTGTTATTTTACCTCAGACTTTATTTAATAGAAATAAATTAGACAAAGTGCTGCCAGGAATTTTATTGGCAAGTGCTCATATAAAAAAAAAAAAGAAATAAATATACACACATGCAGCTTCACAGTCTACTGAAACAGATGAACATGGCTCTATAACCATGATAACCAAACACTTTAGCAGCTGTGCAGTCATTAAATCTTAGTACAGATGAAATAAAAATAGTGTTTATACACAAGCCTTCTTCATTCAAGGTCAGATTCATGCTTTGGTGTGAAGTCTGTGTGTCGTGTTGCAAAAAGAAACGGCCCACTGGTCCTCATCTCGTCTGATAGACCTGCAGAGAAGAGATTCATTCGTGTTATTAAACACCAACCTGTGTCTTAGTTTAAAGGACCAGTTTGTAATCTTAGAGGCTTTTGCTGCAGGTTGCAGGACGTATTGACCTCCGTTTTCTCCAGAACTGACTCAGACACTGTAACTGATACCTTCTCGAATCCTCAGTCCTCCGCCTTGACTGGAATTCGATCAAAGACGCATCCATTTTTCAAATCCACCAAAAGAAATGATGAGGAAGGAGATATGAGGTTTCCAGATGCCTGATTTTACTGTAGTGTGTGTGAGAATAAAACAAAAACCTTCAAAGAATAAATGCTGTAAGGAATAAGCCCCTCCGTGTGGTGCTGTTAGAGGAAACTAATGATCACCAGGGTGTTCTGATGAAGCGGAGTTACTGTCACCACCACCGGATAAGAATCAGTCGATATTGATACTCATGACGTATTTGCTTCTGTCTTTGTTTTATTGTAAGCTTTAAGATAAGAAAGAAATATTTTAAAAGCTGAAGCTTTTACACAAAAATCATTATATTGTATTTTCTCATTTCTGATTGGCGGGAAGCCACCCATCAACTCGTTCTACTCTTCTATGAGTTGATTCATCCATCACTGACATCAGCTGAATGATTATTGGATGGTTGGCATGTGCCAGAGTTCCTCCTCAGAGATATCATATGACAGTTCGGCTACGCTGATTTAGATAGCTCCACCTGCCCACCATCTTGGTTAGTTAGTTAGTACAGTTTACAGTGAAGCACTGTGACTCTGAGCTGTCCAAATTTCATTTTATTTTTTAACCATTTACGCTGCAATCTGAGAGTGAGAGGTGAATCAGAAACGGCGTTAGCGGTGAACAGCACGCGGTACTTCTGGCTGACTCATACTGGCGACGATGTGCTTTCGCCCAGACTTAGATGAAAGTAATATTTTTGATGAATATTAAAACAAGTATTAAATTTGGTCTTGGTGCCTCCGGCCTCATCTGACAAAATCCCCTCGATCTGGATAATTCTCCATATCACACTTCGGCTCATTCATGAACTGCTTATCATCCGCCTCGGAAGCGCAGGATAACGCTCGGATCAAAATGGTGGACAAACAGTCACTGATTCTGAAGCCCGAAAAATTCAACAGAATAACAACCCAAAAATCATGAGGAGCCGTCTGGCCTTCACATTTTGAAGTATTCTGCGATTTCCACCTCGTTCTCAGTACATCAGTGATTTATCCTGAAGCATTTCCTGAAACTCTTTTACTGGACAGCTGAATTGAGGTGGTATCGGACTGCACGGACCTGAATAAAACGTCCACTGTATGGAACGAGAGTTGAATGAAATGAGAATGTGACTACGCTGCGTGCAGCATTCTATGAAACTGCCTTTTAGGGAACAGGGTAACTTTGCTTGAACTGAGGGGCGGGGCTGATTTCCAGGCTAGAAAAATGTTAAATTAGGCTGAAAGTGAGAAATCCGTCCTGCTCACCGTATGGAAGTATATCAATTATTCTAACTTTCTCCAAGATTAAATAACTGTTAAAAATACAGATTGTTTTCAAAATGATAAACTCACTCACTCGCCAAAATGTTTCATCTCCCTATGGGCACCGGGAGGCTGAAGCCCATCTCAGCCGAATCGGGGTGAAGGCGGGGTACACCCTGAACAGCTCGATAGTCCTTCACAGGGCAACACACACAACCATTCGCACACCCACCGAGGGGTGATTTTGGAACAGCCAGTTAGCCTAATCTGCATGTCTTTGGACTGTGGGAGGAAACCAAAGTACTCGGAGGAAACCCACGCAAGCACAGGAAGAGCATGCAATCTCCACACAGAAAGGTCTGAGGTTGGGACTTGAACTCACGACCTTCTTGTTATGAGGAGGATGTGCTGAAATTATAATCTGAACCTTTTACGTTTCTGACATGCGCACGATGTTGCGATACTCCGAGTACAACAAGCCGGTGCGTGTTCACTTTAGCAGACTCCTTACCAGGGTGTGGTCAGAGCCGACCTGAATGATGTAGAAGGGGACGGCACACTGCATGCTCATGTTGCTCAGACTGAACTCGTCGTCATCTGTTGCCATGGTGGCGGACGGAGCCGTAAGTGATAAAGACGGAGTGGACAGAGAGTCGAGCACCTGAGACATGGAGTCGGAGAGAAAGAAACTCAGACAGAGACCAAGTTTAAAAGTAATCCAGAACTTTCCACAATAACCATTTATCTCACACACACCCACCCACACACACACACACAATCCAGCTCACCTCATCCACACTCCACAGCTCTGCACACTGGCCATCCACATGCGAATAATCACTTACATCCTCCAGAAGCTCACTTGAAGCGCCGTTGTTCTGTTGAGAACATTTCATCATCAGAACTGATGTCTAAACCTTCGCCGCTTGTGATTAGATCCTGAAGCATGTGTGATCTGCGCTTACGTGTGACGAGACGTCGCTGAGCACGGAGGACAGCAGACGGATGTACTCGGTCGCAGCCTTCAGCATGTCCACTTTACTGGGCTTACGGTCTCGGGGCATCACCGGGACGATGCGCTTCAGGTAGGAGAACATGCTGTTCAGACTCCGCACCTGCAGGGGGCGCCACAGGACAGCAAGTGTATGTTTGGCGCTCCAGGAACAGTATACACATAACTTAAAACAGGGGTGTCAAACATACGAGATGATTTTGCTAAGCATAAAATTAAGCTGCAATTTTTCAATGAATGAAACTGCTGTTCCAAATGTGTCCAGTGGGTGTCGCAATAGCAACTCTGTTAAGCAAGCAAACTGTTTATACTGGGGCTGAACAAGTCCAGAGCTAGCTGGTCAATCTTCCTGACCAATTTGAACATTACATGCTTTGGCACCCTTGTTGCCCCAAAATGTCTCTGTCAAAAAAGACAAAAGTGGATGCAGCGTGCAGAGTTTTCCAAGAAAAATGCTCATCCTCCTATTTATTTATTCACGGAAGTGAATGGGAAAGCTGTGTGTTTGGGGTGTTCACAGCATGTTTCAGTGTTGAAAGAATAAAACCTTCGTCGCCACTATGAGACTCTTCACGCCGACAAATAAAACAACTTTCAAGCATGACAGAGAAGAGAGAAGGTGAATGAATTATTGGTGGTTCTGGAGAAACAGCAGTCTGTGTTTATTCGTAGCCGAGAAATCAGTGATGCTGCAGTGAAAGCCAGCTACATTATAGCTAAGGAAATTGCAGTGGCTTCAAAGCCATTTATTGAGGGGGAGTTTGTAAAAACATGCATGCTGAAGGCTGCGGAGATTGTGTGCCCTGAAAAGCGCCAGGCTTTTGCAATTATCAGCCTGACAAGAAATACAGCTGCAGACAGGATTTCTGATCTTTCGGCGGATTCAGACAGCCAATTGAAGTGCAGAGTAAAGTCATTTATTGCTTTTTCAGTTGCAGTTGACAAAAGCAGGGACATTACTATTGATGTTGCGCAACTGGCAATATTCATCCGCGGAGTTGATGACACTGACTGTCACTGAGGAGTTCGTGGAGTTGGTGCCAATGACGGACACCACAACAGCAGCTGGTATTTTCACCGCACTCATCGGCACATTGGACAGGCTCGAAGTGGACTGGTCCCGCACTGTCGGCCTGGCTACAGATGGTGCGCCCTCAGTGGTCAGGAAAAAAAGCAGGTGCTGTGACAAAGTTCAGGGAAAAAGTGCAAACTGCAAAGGGAGGACGCGATTTTTGGACTTTTCACTGTATTTTGCATCAGGAGGCTTCGTGTTGCAAGGCATTAAAGATGGATAACGTCATGAAAGTGGTCGTCCAAACTGTTCATTTCATCCAATCCAGAGGCCCTAATCACCGTCAGTTTGACAGCCTTCTCAATGAGAAAGACGGCAATTACAGGCTGCCATACCACACTGAGGAAAGACGGTTAAGCCGCGGTGTTGTGCTGAGGCGTTTCTTTGAATTACGAGACGAAATTGAACAGTTCATGGAACAAAATGGCAAACCAGTGTTAGCATTTCAGTCCACAGAATGGATGCAGGACCTTGCATTTATGGTGGATGTTACAGAGCACTTGAATAACTTGAACAAAATGCTGCAAGGGCGCAACAAAGTCGTCACGCCGTATTATGACAGCATATGCGCGTTCACGTTAAAGCTGTCATTGTGGGAGACGCAACTCGCACGTGGTGATGCAGCTCACTTTCCTTGTCAGAAAGATGTGTGCGTGACCCAACATTCCACAGACATCAAGCTGTTTAAAGATAAAATAACGGGATTATTGCGGGAGTTTGAGATACGCGTTCAGATTTTTGGTGAACTGGAGAAAGACCAGACCGCAAATGCTTCTGATCTGCCTTGACTTGAAATAATAGACTTACAGTGAGACTCAGATTTGAAGTGCAAGTTTGCCACAGGTGGCATGGACACAGTTTGTCAGTATCTCTTGCCACGTTACCCCAACTTGACTGCCCTTGCTGCAAAAGTGTTGTGCATGTTTGGAACCACATCCTTGTGAGCAAGTTTTCTCTGTAATGAGCATCAATAAAACAAGGCTGCGCTTAAGGCTCCCAAACAAGAACTTGAATAACATCCTGAAACTGGCTACCATTCGGGATGTGACGCCTGATATTGATGCACTTGTGAAAGCTAAAAGATGAAATAATGGGTAACGCCACTTAAAATGCTGCATGAGCTACTGCACCCTGATATAGTTCTGAGAAAATAATCGTCTTCTGTGGAAATTTACAGAAAATGAACAGTGTGTGATTTACTGTAATAATATCAGTCACTTCAGTTCATAAGTTTGATTTGTTGAAATTGTTCCTGCATTGCACAGCTTTTATTTTTCTATAAATAAATAGTACAGCGTACAAGGCAGCGAGTAAATCAACCGTCTTGGATAGTTTCTACCTCGGTTTGTATGGTGTGTTGAGTTCGCACAGGATTAATATGTGGAGATAACAAATGAGGTATTGGATACATAATGGTTTTATTTATTTATTATTTTTGTATTTTGTTCAATCCCGGATATGCTGTGATGTAAACTTGAATGGCTTTGTAGATACACTGAGTCAAAGTCTAAAGTTCTTTTTGGAGTAAAACAAAGAAAAAATCTGAAGTTGTCGTTATTGTTACGTTTTGATGATTTTACTGTTTCGGCCCTTTTGAGAACAGATTTTCCTCCGTGTGGCCCCTGAGCTAAAATGAGTTTGACACCCACTTAAAGCCACAATGATTAACACGCCGTTTTCCACTTTGTGTCATGATGTCCATAATATGTGAGACATGCAGCAGAATGTACTTTAGTCCTACAACAAAAATTATTCTGAATGAGATTTATTATTATCATTTCTGTTTGTTTTTCTCACTTTGTGCTTAATAAATTTGTAAAAAATTATTGTGCAACACATCAATATTATATTAAAATTTTACAGGAATCATTCAGGGAGTGGAATCTGGCCTTGTTTGTATTAGAGTTATTTTAGGTCTTTTTTTCCTCGTACAACCTACGAAATAGTCATTTATTAAAAATATGCAAAATAACCGGAACTAAAACGCCTCGACTTCTGATAATAAACTAAACTAAAAACTTTGAGGGTAACTGGGAGGAAAATACCAGTGATGTGAATTCCAGGCTTTTTTCAGAGAGTCATATTATTTGACTCGGCTTACTGAGTAGTTGACTCTTAAACTTATTGGACGGGGGGGGGGGGGGGGGGGGGGGGGTT
>JAOUQZ010000027.1:1327983-1339295 GCA_028564935.1 Neosilurus hyrtlii
AGAAGAGAGTGATAATAGAGTGATAATAGAGTGATAAGAAGAGAGTGATAATAGAGTGATAATAGAGTGATAAGAAGAGAGTGATAATAGAGTGAGAGTTACACGTGTGTTTTAGTTCGGATTTGTAACCTCCATGTTTTGTGATCTCGTTTTCTCACTTTTTTTTTTTTTACAGAAAAAGGCGACTTCCTGGCGCTGGACCTCGGAGGGACAAACTTCCGAGTCCTGCGCGTCAAAGTGTCCTCTAACGGCAAACAGACGGTGGAGATGGAGAACCAGATTTACGCCATTCCAGAGACCCTGATGAGGGGCAGCGGTACAGAGGTGTGTGTGTGTGTGTGTGTGTGTGTGTGTGTGTGTGTGTCATAGCTGGTGAGATGAATGAAGAGAGAATCGTGCGAGTGATTGGTGTGAGGAGTGCAATGCATTTTGGGACTTTGGAAAGTTTTACTCACTGTATTTTCTTGCTGTCATTCGACTCTCTCTCTATCTCTCCCTCCCTCTCTACCTCCCCTCTCTCTCTTTCTCTCTCTCTCTCTCTCTCTCTCTCTCTCTTTCTCTGTCTGTATCTGTCTCCAACCTCTTTCTTTCTCTACCCCATCTCGCTCTCTCTCTCTCTCTCTCTCTCTCTCTACCTCGTCTCTCTCTTTCTCTCTTTACCCTGTCTCCCTCCCTCTCTCCCTCTCTACCTTGTCTCTCTACCCCGTCTCTCTCTCTATATCTCTCTCTCTCTCTCACACACACACTCTCTCTCTCTCTCTCACTCTCTCACTCTCTCTCTCTCACTCTCTCACTTTCACACTCTCTCTCACTCTCTATCTCTTACTCTCACTCTCTATCTCTTACTCTTTCTCTCTCTTTCACTCTCTCTCTCTCTCTCTACCTCGTCTCTCTCTTTCTCTCTTTACCCTGTCTCCCTCCCTCTCTACCTCGTCTCTCTACCCCGTCTCTCTCCCTCTCTCACACACTCTCCCTCTCTCACACACACTCCCTCTCTCTCTCTCTCTCTCTCTCTCTCTCTCTCTCACTCTCTCTCTCTTTCTCTCTCTCTCCCTCTTCCCCACACTCTCTCTCACTCTATCTCTTACTCTCACTCTCTCTCACTCTCTCTCTCTCTCTCTCTCTCGCTCCCTCTCCCCCACACTCTCTCTCACTCTATCTCTTACTCTCACTCTCTCTCACTCTCTCTATCTCTCTATCTCTCACTCACTCTCCCCCCAGCTCTTTGACCACATTGCTGAATGTCTGTCCAACTTCATGGAGAAACTGGGCATCAAGGAGAAGAAACTGCCGCTGGGCTTCACCTTCTCCTTCCCCTGCCAGCAGACCAAACTGGACGAGGTGAGAAGCGTTTCATCCGATTCGGTTTCATTCTGTCAGTCCGGGTTCGTTGCTGCTTTCAACGTGATTCCAGAACTGGAATGTCGGGAATCAGAAACACGGTGTTTCGTTATAGATTTAACAAACAAGCGTGTGTGTTAGTTTCCACTGTAGAACTATGAACTCTATTAAAAGTAACAAGGTGAGGTTTTACTTTAATTTTCCCCGTCCTTTCCGTAATAATCATGCGCGGTAATTCTAAGGTCTCTCTTTAGGTTTTTATTCTGTTATGATTCTGATGTTCTTTTAGCAGTTTTTTAGCAGCTTGAGCTGCTTGTTCGGAGCGGTTGATCAGTCAATGTGTAGTATTCCGGGATAGCAAACCAATCAGATCTCACCGTTCCCTATAGACATACATGTATTCTGTCTCCATCCCCCTGCTAAAATTGAACCGGAGCCAGGAACATTTCTCTTTACACGACATGACGAAGGTGTGACGAAGGTCTGATGAAGGTGCTTCTCGTTTGCAAAACTTTATACGGTTTCATTTCACAAAGGTTTGTGGTTTAAAAATGTGACCTTTAGACTAGTTGCATTCTGAGCGGGTTTAGACTCCCATCCTGATGGTTACCATGGTTACAGTTTTGTTTGGTTGCAGAGCATCCTGGTGTCGTGGACCAAAGGCTTCAAGGCGAGCGGCGTGGAGGGGAAAGACGTGGTCGGCCTGCTGAGGAAAGCCATCAAGAAGAGAGGGGTAAGAGTGGTTCAGTCTAATCCTGTTAGATGAGGTGCAGTGAGAGACTTCCTGTCCTGTTTCGCTCACTCGCCGAGTTTCATCTCCTGTTATAAATAAATAAACCCAGTAGTTTTCAGCCCACTGTTGTTTCTCAGTGTTTCATCAGACGCTTCATATACGTCCCACTGGAACGTACGAGAGCTTCCAACCGTTTTTTATACAAATTACATTCAGGTTCAAAACATTCGGCTTTAAATCCATGAACTTCATTTAACGGCGTTCGGATAAATAAATAAATAATAAATAAACAAACTTTTCCTTTCATCATAGCTGATAGAAGAACTTTTCAACTTTTCATTTTATTTGTTCAGGAAGATTCATTCATTCATTTATTTATTACTTTATTCATTTATTTATTCATTCATTTATTCATTCATTTATTTATTTATTCATGCATTTATTTTTTCATTTATTTATTCATTCATTCATTCATTTATTCATTTATTCATCTAATTATTTATATATGTATTAATTTATTCATTTGCCAAACCACTTATTTCTACTGGGGACGCTGGAACCTATCTCAGCTGACTCTGGGTAAAGGCTGGGTACACCATCAACAGCTTGCCAGACCTTTACAGGACCACACACCTAGGGGCAATTTGGATCAGCCAATTAATCCTAATTAATCCATAAACCTAATGTGCATATATTTGGACTGTGGGAGGAAACCTGAGTAATCAGAGGAAACCCACGTGAGCACAGAGAGAACTCCACACAGAAACGTCCTTGCCGAGCCCGGGATCCGAACCCAAGACCTTCTTGCTGTGAGGCGGAAATGCTCGTATAAACCACTACATCACCTGTAATTCACTACTTTAACTACTTTTTAGTTTTTAAGGTAGTGCAAACTACTTTCTACTTTCTTTTTTAATTTGCAAGCACTAATAGTTGTTTTTTCTTTCTATTTTAAACTTTTTGTACAGAACGTACTAACAATTATTACTGTTATTGTTATTGTTATTATTATTGTTATTACTATTATTAATATTGTTATTACTATTAGTATTGTTATTATTACTATTATAATAATAATAATTATTATTATTATTGTTATTGTTATTATTACAATTGTTATTATTATTATTATTGTTATTATTGTTATTATTACTAGTATTATTGTTGTTGATGTGGTTGTTGTTGTTGTTATTATTGTTGTTGTTATTATTATTGCTGTTAATATTCTTATTATTGCTGTTGTTGTTATTAATATTGTTATTATTGTTGTTTTTCTTGTTTATTAGTTGTATAAATCTATTTTTTCTTTGTCAGGACTTTGATATCGACATTGTTGCTGTGATTAATGACACCGTAGGCACCATGATGACCTGCGGCTTCGACGACCATCACTGTGAGATTGGACTGATCGTAGGCAAGTCTCTCTATCTCATTATACTAGAATATTAATATTATATACTTTATATATTATATAGCAGTTCAGAAAATGAATGAATATATATATATATATATAAATAAATAAAATGGGCGGCACGTGGTGCAGTGGTTAGCACGTCCGCCTCACACCAAGAAGGTCCTGGGTTCGATTCCTGGGTGCGGGGTGTTTCTGTATGGTGTTCTCCCCATGCTTGTGTGGATTTCTTCAGGGTACTCCGGTTTCCTCCCGCAGTCCACAAACATACACAGTACGATAATTGGCTGTTCCATATTGCCCCTTATTGTGAGTGTGAATGGTTTTGTGTGTGTGTGTGTATTGGCTCTGCAGTGGCCTGGGGAGCTGTCCAGGGTGTACCCTGCTCTCACCCAGAGTCGGCTGAGATAGGCGCCAGCCTCCCCGCGACTCTAATTGGGATTAAGTGGCTTAGAAAAATGAATGAATGAATATGTGTGTGTGTGTGTGTGTGTGTGTGTGTAGGTACGGGTACGAACGCATGCTACATGGAGGAGATGAGGAACCTGGAGCTGGTGGAGGGAGACGAGGGCCGCATGTGTGTGAACATGGAGTGGGGAGCATTCGGAGACGACGGAGCTCTTGACGACATTCGTACCGACTTCGACCGCGAGATCGACGCTGGATCACTGAACCCCGGCAAACAACTGTGAGTGACATGATCATGTGTTTTTGGAGAGAGAGAATAGGCCGTGTCACGTGCAGAGCTCATGACTATCTGCTCGAGTGCTGCACTCGCGGCGAATGGCATTGTCAATCACTCAATGCATGTATTTCTATCTATCTATCTATCTATTTATTTATTTAATTTCATATACCGTCCCTGCTGAAGTACGGAATCCTTTATGTCCTTGAGTCTCTTTGTCTAATAACTTGCCCATTGTCCTCCTTTTCTCTGTAGGAATAGAATGTTCTGAAGCCTATACGTGCCGTGTTTACAACTTCTTGTGTAGATCAGAAATTTTTTGTGCAAAGATGTGAAATTCTGAACAGTTCGGTCTTTCTTCTTATTAAAGTTGGTTGTTTGAAAAGAAGGTTGTTTGAAACCTGCTGACCAGCCACGCCTCCTTTACTGTGACTGACATGCCCTTGACATTCCCACTGTCGCACCTCCTTTGCTGTGATTGACATGACTAGCATGCTCAGGGAACAGCCTGTGCCTTCTTTATTTTGACTGACATGCTTAGGGGGTATGCCACACCTCCTAGGGTGAGACTGACCTACTCAGTAAACAAGCCACACCTTTACTTTGACTGACATGCTCAGCTCAGATTTTGAGAACAGGGCACACCTCCTTTACTCAGACTTACAGTTGCATTAATGAGGCCACACCCACATTCATCATCAAGGATACCAAGCACATGTAGTAAAATCACCTCTTTTATTAATACGCTTATAAATAAAGGTGTGTGTGTGTGTGTGAGAGAGAGAGAGAGAGAGATAAAGGTGTGTGTGTGTGTGTGTGTGTGTGTGTGTGTGTGTGTGCGCGGGTGTGTAGGTTTGAGAAGATGATCAGTGGGATGTACATGGGGGAGCTGGTGCGTCTCATCCTGGTGAAGATGACTAAAGCGGGATTGCTGTTCCAGGGCCGGACCACACCCGACCTGCTCATCACCGGGCACTTCAAAACCAGCTACGTATCCACCATTGAGAACGACAGGTCAGTACCATTTCTGTGCGTGGGTGCGTGCGTGGGTGCATGCGCATGAGTGGGCGGACGTATGTACAGCTTATTAAGCTCTAGCCTTAGAGCAATACATGAGTAATGTTCAGTGAGGGATTAATAGGTGCAGTGTGAGGCTCTTCATGAATCAAACAAAGGTTAAGCCCCACTCACAGTGCACGCACCACACACACATTAACACACACACACATTAACAGTTGTGGTTTTCTGTTTTTATCCATTATGTCCGACATGCTTAAGAGCTCTGTGTATGATTTTCTTGCACCATATCCTCTGGCTTGAGCATTTAACCCTGCCCTGGTGTGATGCCTTATTTTATTTTGTAAAAGAAGGAAATTAGTCTCTCTCTCTCTCTCTCTCTCTCTTTCTCTCTCTCTCTCTCTCTCTCTCTCCCTCTCCCTCTTTCCCTTTCCCTCTCAAGCAGAACATGGTCAGACGGTCACACTCACTAGTCTCTGTTGATAAAAAAAAAAAAAGTCACAAATCCCTTTAAGGGTGCCAGAGATTTATTCCCTGTTGAACATTTCCTCCACTAAGCCATGTTCCTTCTCTCATGTGTCTTTCTTATCTTGTGAAATACATTATGTACAAGATTAATAATAATGTGAGGTTACAACCGAAAAAAAGCCAGCCAGCACAATGATCTGAAGAACATTATCAAGTACATGTCATTTTATGCTGTTTTTCTACCACATCGACCGGGGCAGTGGTTCAGTATTTGACGATATGATGTTACAATGTGATACGATACCATGTGGATATGACATTAAAACCCTATAATATGATGTGGTCTGATTGATATACTGACTTTGTTCAGAATCTGGCATCTGCTTGACTTTTATTCATCAGTAATGATGATGTAAGAAGGGTGTAGTAGGATATAGTAGAATAAAGCCCTAAAAGCTAATTAATCGATATGCATATATCAGCATTGGTAACTACATGAATTTGACCCTGGGACACAGAAAATCAATCCTGCCTTAATTTGTGTACTTGTGAACTTTTACTTGCTATCTTGATTGTCTAAATGTGTTCACACTGAAAACTATGTCGCCATAAAGTGCACTTTTAGTACTTGGATAATCGTTGCGGTGTAAGCGATGTTGGGAAGGGGAGAAGTTTTCAATCTTTGCGAAAATGCAGCCGAAGACGCGGGACACACAAGTGAGAAAACATTTAAAATAATTAAGTAATTAATTTAGCTTGTGGTTCAGTCAAATGGTTAGATTTTTCCCCCTAATAAACGAATAAAAGCCTGTTAACAAAATGCTTGATTAAAGTTTTCAGTCTTAAACACTGTGTCTGAGTCCCAAACATTTCTTGGACGACTGTTCCATGGCTATGGGGTTTGTAAGAGATAGCTCCACCCTCTGCAATAGTCTTGTAGCCTGTACCTTTTGATCTAAATGGGCGTGGTGGATCATAAATGACAAGAAGTTCTCTGAGATAATGTGGTGTGAGACCATTATGTGTAAGGGTTGAAAGTAGTATTTTATCAATGATGCAAAATTTAATTGGGGAGCCAGTGCAGTGTAGATAAGATGAGGGCGACATGCTCATATCTTCTGGTACTAATAAGGACTCTGCTGGCATTTTTATTAACCCGTATTTAACATATTGGCCTTGGGATTTTCTTAAAGGCCAGCCCTTTTTAATGAGTTTAATGAACAAGTTCAGCACCTAATAAAATCATGCTGTGGAAAGTTTGAGTTGCTGTGTGTGTGTATATGTGTGGGTGGGTGTGTGTGTGTGTGTGTGTGTGTGTGTTTATACCAGGGGGTTGTGAAACTACTGATGTAGTGGTAGTGTTTGCTGCAGCATCGACAGCCTTCAGAGTTCATTCATAAATCCGTGATCACTCTGAGGTTTGAAGCACAGATATGTATGAAAATATGTATTCTTTTATTGACTGATTGGCCTCCTGATGGCCGCCTTCAGCACTCGCTTTTCTCTCCACTGCTACACTTTCGTCTCTCCAGCTAAATACACTAAATGTCTGGAACACACAGCATTGTTCAACTGCTCTGTTTTTGTTTGGTTTGAAACTCAATGTCAAAAATGTGTCGTCACTTTATTGATTTAATCAGAATTCTGAAATTTGGGGAAAGATTAAAATGCTGGAAGGAATAAACTGGTCTGATATGTACATTTTCATACAATTATATGTACAATATAAAAACTACTTATTAATGAAGCATGAACCTCAGGTCAACCCGAGGTCAAGCGAGTACTTCACGGGATTGCGTAATTTCTTTATTCCATAAGCTATTTCCTGTGTACATTTTCTCTTCAATAAAATGCTGAATGCTTCTCTGAAAGCTGCTGAAGATCATAGCATACAGTGCAACTAGCTAACAGTGTTACCAGTCAGATACATAGCCACTGCCATTTATTAAAAAAGTATTGGAGGAAATGGCTGGATTTCTAATGAAATGTCAGCATAGGTGAACAGAATCCCGTTTAAACCAACTATCATACTTGTGTTCTAATGGTACACTGTGTTCGCTAATTCTAGTTTATCATGTTAAAAGTATATCTGATCATTAGAAAACCTTTTCAAATTTATTTCAGCACAGATGAAAACTTTTTAAAGAGTAAAGAGACAATAAAATTGTTCTTCTTTAGGTGAGTTGAATATCTGGAGAATCTGCATTTGTGGGTTTAATTATAGACAGAATGGCCAGAAACTTTACTTTAGAAGTCTATACTTGTTTTGAGAAATGAAGGCTATTCCATACAAGAAACGGCCAAGTGAGTGAAGATCTCACCCAACTGTGTGTAATACTCCCTTCACAGAACATCGTAAACTGGCTATAACCAGGAAAGAAAGAGAAGACTGAAGCTCCGGTGCATCACATAATAGAAGCCATATTATCTGTTTCAGCATCTGAACTCGTTCTAACTGGGAACTGGGATCTGAATTGCTGTGTGCGTGCGTGTGTGTGTGTGTGTGTGTGTGTGTGTGTGTGTGTGTGCGCAGGAGTAAGGAAAGCCTGGTGTGTGTGGAAAAAGTTCTACGTGATCTGGGATTGGATCCATCTCCTGAGGACTGCGCTGCGGTGCAGCGCGTGTGTCAGATTGTGTCGACACGAGCAGCACATCTGTGCGCGGCGTCGCTTGCTGCGGTCCTGCGCCAAATCCGCGACAATAAGGCCATGGATCGACTGCGCACGACCATCGGAGTTGACGGCTCCGTGTACAAGAACCACCCGCAGTGAGTACTGCATGCGCTTGGCGTCCTCGCTTCTCGCTTCACTACATTACCAGAAAGTGTTAAACAAAGTAATATGATTATTCTTTCTCTAATTTGTGTGTGTGTGTTTTGCTCAGTTTTGCACGGCGGTTACATAAGATGGTGCGCTGTCTGGTGCCTGACTGTGATGTGCGTTTCCTGCGCTCGGAGGATGGCAGCGGGAAGGGTGCTGCCATGGTAACGGCGGTGGCCTACAGGTTGGCGAAGCAGCATGCCGAGCGCCAACAGGTCCTGGACACCCTGAGGCTCAGCCGGGAACAGCTGATGGAGGTGAAGAGGAGGATGGAGGTGCAGATGGAGAGAGGGCTCGCCCGAGATACCCATGACTCCGCCTCCGTCAAAATGCTGCCCACCTATGTCAGAGCCACACCCGACGGCACAGGTGTGTGTGTGTGTGTGTGGTTGGGGAAGAGAGAGTAAAATGCAGAGACTTTTTCTTTTCTTTTCTCCGTCAGTTTTCTTTCTTCCTTCTGTTCTTATTCTTTATTTTTTCATGTGTTTTCTCATTTTTTTTAATTTTGGCTTTTTTAAGCTTTAAACTTATTCCGTTTTTTAAAATCCCTCCTTTTTATCCTTCGACTTCTCCTTTACTTTAATTCTTTTTATCAACAAAGTTTTCAAAAGAGATGGGGTGAAAAGAAGGAAGGAAAAGAGACAGTATGCAAAAGAAAGCTTAGTTTTCTTTATTGAGGAACAGGATCCACAGATCTGTGAGTGACATTCTAATGTGCATCTCTAAGATTAGCAGATGATTAGGAGGTGAAATTGGAGTCAGCTGTTTTTAATCAGTGGAATGACAGTCAGGTTTGAGTGGGTGGCATATTTTTTATTTAAAGAACCGAGATGTAAAGTCTAACCTTCACAGCAGATCATGGCACGAACAAAAACTAGAACTCTCTGTCAAAAAGATCTTGTTATTATTCATCAGGCTGGAACAGTTAATAAAACCATCTCATAAGGGTTTGGACTCCACCAGTCCACTGTCAGACAAATGAAGGTTAATTAAGACCATAGTTACTCCCTCCAGGAGTTGACCAACAAAGACCAGTCCAAGACTGAGGTGTTTAATAGTCCAGGAGGTCTGAAAGGAACCATGGGTAACTTCTGAACAACTAATGGCCTCTCTTACATTGGCTGATGTTAATGTTCATGAGTTCACCATCAGAAAAAACACAGAATAACGATGGTGTTCATGGAAGGATGACAAGATGGATGAGACACAAATAGTATGCTATGGTTTATGTTTGGAGAAAGAAGACACCACACACCAGCATACGAACACCAGCATTATCCCACTTGCCTGTTTTGCTGCATCTGGGCCAGGACAGCTTGCAATCATTGATGGAGCCATGAATTCAAAGTTATCCCTCTAAATTAGTTACTTTAGTTTTTTGTTTTTTAAAGAAAGCACTGTTTGTTTTTTGGTGTGCACAAGTTTGTGTGGGTAAAAAAGTCATTAGGTCAGATAGGCAGTGTTTAATAAATGTGACTCAACAGCAAAGTGGCTATTAAATGAGATATTTATCATTTTGAGTTACTGGGGCCATATTGTATATGATATTATGAGCTTTAAAATGATACCAAATTTTCTAACATATGTGTAACCAAAGCCTGCCAGGAATTTTCAGCCTTTTATGCAGCGACTCCAGAGAAAATCGTGTTTAAAGTTCAACACAGTATTTAATAATTTGTGACTTAGTATTCACTGAAGAAATCTGTTGTCTGAAGCCTTTACTCTCAGGAACCTTAGTTCTTAGCCTGTGTCCGGATTCTGGTCTTATCTTCTGTACAGGCTTTAATCTGAGAACTGGGAAACCATGCCTTCATGATATGGACTGACAGGTACAGAGGCCACACCTCCATGACTGAGACTTAAAGTTATATTGACCATGAGTGCTTCTCAATACCCTTATTTGTTGTTTACTTGCTTCTCGATCCTCCACTGAACCGGAAGTTCTTCTGGTCCGCCATCTTGCCGGCCCTTCTCTTATTTGTGCATCAAGGAGTGAGGAGAGAAGTTTAGGAGTGATGAAACACAAAAGCAGCTTTCTTGGAAGAGCTGCATGCCAGTGTATAAATAACCCACCCCTTGTATGACACTGGCCATTTTTACCCAGCAAGCCAGCTGTGTCGCCATCATCATCAGCGGATGACATTCCGTAATATGCTTCAAAAGAAACAACGTTTCGTTTCTCTTAAAACACATTTCCTCGATTCCATGCTTCTCACAACATTTTCTCATGTCTCTCCATGTTTCCTGGTGGGAGGAACTAATGCACAATGACGAGACGCAAGTGACAATAGGATGCAATTTAAGGGTTAAAAGAAGTGGGACCTTCAGTGGGATTGAATGGTCCACAGGCCACATATAGGACCAATGCCACGCCTTTTTCTTCACAGGGACAGACAATATGAGAGGCCATGCTTTGGTTAGTAGAAACAATAAAAACACAAACTATCTTCTTATTAAAAACTGGACGGGACTGCTTAGTATAGACGCCACACATGTAGAGGCCATGCCTTCTTAACCGTGACTGAGAGGTACATAGGCCCCACCCACCTCTTTAACTGGAACGAACAGGCAAACAAAGCCTTGACTCTTTCATTGGAACTGACAGCCACAATGACCATACCTGTTTTACAGTGATTGACACGCCACGATGAACATAAATAGTGACAAAGGCCACACCCACCTTTACTGTGATTTACAGAAGCCACACCCACCTACTTCACTTCATACAACAGTGTTGCATTGATATTCAGTAAAGTGTATTAACGTGTGTGTGTGTGTGTGTGTGTGTGTGTGTGTGTGTGTGTGTGTGTGTGTGTGTGTGTGTGTGTGTGTGTGTGT
>JAOUQZ010000027.1:1352840-1381670 GCA_028564935.1 Neosilurus hyrtlii
AGTTGGTTGGGAGTTTAGTGAAGTGATGGAGTGTGTGTTGGTCAGGAGTTGGTCGTGCTGCTGCTCCGGTTCTTTTAACTTCGGGTGATGGTGTAAGATGTGGGCTCGGGGATTTGAAGTGTTCCCGAAATGCCGCACACAGCATGTCATGTCAAGCTCCTTCTTACCCGGAAAATCTGAAGTGCAGCATTTTCCTTCAGCGACGCCGCCGCTGGCTTTATTTCTTTTTCCTCATCCATGTCAAAGCTCGGCTAAAAGCTACCGCATTTCCCCTATAATAAGATACTGTCTTAATGGGGTTTTTTCAGTTTAAAAAACACCATAGGGCTTATATTTGTGGGTCGGTCTTATTTTAATTAACATTTAACAACAATTTCAATAAACAGGTGGGTGTGAACACAAAACTCTCTCTAGATAACAAGCAGAAGATAGAAGATAATACCGGTAAATAAAATGATGACCATTATGCTCCCTCAGTCCTGCTTTTCAATACTTTACTTACCGCTTTTTTTTCTTAATTTCCTCTTTTTCTGTCTCTCCTCCGCGGCGCTGCTGTAAATAGCGCTGGTGCACGTGCATTCACAGAAAATGAGGGGAGGGTGCGAACAAAATATGGATTTAGCCAGGTCTGTTTTTCGGGGTAGACCTTATTTTGGACCGTTCTTCAGAAGAAAGGGTAGGTCTTATCGGGGAAAAACGCTAGTTCTGTACCCAGCACTCACTAGAACAAGTCACGACGGAGGCCGTGTGTGGACAATCGGTACCATAATGCTAATAAATAAGAATCCGATTCAGACGTGAATCGTTTTTTTTTTTTCCGGCACCCCTACTGTAAAGCGTGTAAAACTTCATTGCCAAACCACTCATTGTGCGTTCCACAACACACCTTACAGGCTACATTATTTAAATGTGTCTATCTGCACAGTGTTTTATAGGGCATACAGAAAACAAACCATTGTTATCTTTTCATAGAAATCCTGTAGACCTACTCTATATGGCTCGATAAAATCTTTGGCCCAAAGTGACATTCTACAGCCTTCTGGTTCAAGTTTTACTTTGTGTGTTGGTGATGGTTAAATAGGCTATACTAACATCAGGTGGCGTTCAGTTGTCAACAAAAAATTATTTCTTTAATTTTATTATTATTTATTATTTTTATTGTTTTGTTTTTTGCAAAATTTATTTTTTAGACTTTCCATGATGCTACATTTCATGCAGCTGAATAGAATAATTATTTCAGTTGGTCCCCTATTTTTAGGATGAAGTGTATCTTCATGGCCGTATTATGGCACTCTTAGTCAAAGTGTTGGGGTGTAAACTCTTATTTCGATGGTTTACAGCTGCCACATTTTATGATTTTTATGCTGTGAGTGTCATGATGCATGAATTGTCATACAAGGATTTGTGTGATTTCTAATTTGATCAATGAAGACTATAATGATTTCTGGCATCAGCCATGAGAGATTCTCATTAGCATGATATCTCAAATAATTGGTTGAATGTTGGTGCAGTTTAAATGGAGGGATCATTGTAAGCAGCAATTTTGGAATTGATCCAGATAGGTTTAAAGTCACAGCAAAGTTAAATGTTTGAAATATTTTGTGCAATAACAGCTTCATTCAAGGGTGGTTGTATGCAGTATATGGGGGTTTCCAGCGGTTTCTTCCGTGTGATCTATTTGCTATATTGCCTTTATGATTACTAGTGGTACTCCTTTCTGTCTGCTTACTCAGGTTTTATGAAAATGTGCACAAATACAGATAATGAACAGAGTATGTATAGAGTAAGTGTAATAGACCATACAGTCTTGGGTTGACAAAAATTCCAACGAAAATTATTAAACGCCACATTGTGGAACCTGAAGACTGTCTCCAAAGGTTTACGCAGGAAGATTGTGATGACTCTGGGATTACGTTCAGATGGTACAAATGTTTTTTGAACTAAGTGTAAAACCTTTTTGAAACTGAGAGCTACGTCATGGGTACTGAGTCATACGAAGAGCTACCAGTTTGATCGATTCTCCTGAAATTACACATTTGCTCAGTTTTCCTTTAGTTGTACATTATTAATAATGATACTCATCTATGTGAAGACACTGATCACGTTAATGATTTCTCACAATAATTATCAACAATAAAAATCAAATTAATTTTAGATGCAACTCACTAGTGAGTTGTGCTATTTTTAGAACAGGCCTGCAGGCGACTTGTGTGGTCCTTGGGGGCGACCTGGTGCCCGCGGGCACTGTGTTGGTGACCCCTGAAATAGAACATGCACTGTGAGTAATTACTGTCATTAGGCACCAAGTGCTTCTGTAGCTGCCATATGTGGAAATAGTGGGTATTAATACAAATAGTTAAATAATTATGGTTGTGCCTTTTTGGAATACATTTGCATACATGAAAGCATGATTGGATTATGAACCAATACAAGAAGGCAAAGGTATTTTTATTTATTTCTTTTTTAACTCTTAAAGAACATAAAACAGTATTGTGGGTTTTACCACATACACTATGTATTCACATAATACACCAAACAGCTACAAGGAGAGACCAAACAAAAGAAAAACTTTTTTTTTTTTTTTTTTTTAACATACTGCATACTTGACATGAAACAATAGAACCAATAACAATCTTTAACTAATAGGAATGTAGCTGCCAGTAATTTGTTGTGGTGTTGTTTTTTTGTTTGTTTGTTTTTTGTCATTATTTAATAAGTAAAACTGGGCATGATCATGATTTTGTTGCTGAGTGCTAAGAAATGGGGACAAAGCATTTGAACTCAAGTGTGTGTGTAAGACAGTAAGGAAGGAATGCCTGGGCATAATCAAGTGTATGGAAAAAAAGGTTAACAGTCTATTCATCTCCATAGCATACAAGATTGATTTTTTTTTTTTTTAACCTGTATAATAACATTTGATTCTAAATAACTGCTTCAAGTACCATTTTCATTTGTTTGGGGTTAGGGTTAAAAAGACAGAGAACTGCCAAAACATTTGAGTGCTTTTGAAATCATGATCCTTGTTTTTCAATATGACTAAGTGAGGAAAAGTTGAAAAATCAGTCAGCACCATAGACGTTTCCTATACACTTAAAACCAAGACAATGGCTCATTCATATAAAGATTTTGAAAACTACATAGCTTTTGCTATGCGCTGCATTTCTACAGTGACCTCTACAGGTAGCACCATGGTTAAAAATTTACCTTCTGTCAGATATGAAATCAAGTGGCTTCAAGAAAACAAACCTGAAACACAATGATCTAAAAAGTTTTGCACCTTTAAGAAATTACATTTATGAAACTTGTTTAGGTGTAAAATCACATCTTATTGGAAATTTGTTACAGTGCAAGACACATGCACAGCCTTTCACTTGAACAAGGGCTACTAAATATGAAATTCATTTGATTTTCTGTTCTTTTTTTTTTTTTTTTTTAAACTTAAACCATGTCACGAAGGATGTACAGGATTATAATTGTGTTGCATGACATCCTGTTAAAACCTTCAAGTGTGTTGGAGGTTTTCTTCTCAAGTCTGTCTGGGTCATGTGTTGAAAGAGGAAGCTGCAATAGGTGCTTGTTCAGAGGTATTGGTCTAAGTACAGTACTTATTAAAAAGAACAGCAGTATACTAAGTACAGAGGATACACAGCAAGGCCCATTAGTGTCAGAGAAAGAGTACTGACTAGGACCAGCTTGCTTCTAGTATTGAGGGCTTAACATGCTGACAACTAAAAATTAAAGGAATCATTCATGATTTATTCCTCACCAGTTAAATAATCTTACCTAAATATTAAATTATTTACATTTCTATCTCTCCCAATAAAATTCCATAAAAAAAAAATCAGGATTCAAGTCGTCAATATTCCATTATCATTCTTTTCCTCCTTAAAATCAAGATTAAAAGTGCTTTTATAAAATCTTTTCTATTTACAATTTGCTTAAAATGAAACAAAACAATTACAGCAAGCACAATAACAATAATCATAGTCATAATGTAATAAATAATTTTAAAAAAAAAGTAGATAAGTCTGTGGATGTAGGCTAAAGACCTATGGTCTCTAGAGCCATGTATTAGTAGCATGTTGTGACTGGATACATCTCAACATGAGGTAAAGAGCTAGAGGACAGCTTCCAAAGCACCAGACTATCTGTGATCTGTAAGCACCAAGAAGCCTACTGCCTTTTGTAAACCAACTGCAGTCCTTCAGCTCTCCCCATATTTATACGTCAATAAAAGTGTTAAACAGAAGCACCTAAATTCTAGGTGTTGGGGGAGATCAGCTGTCGGGACAAACACAGACAAAGAGGCATGGAAAGACTAGTGAATAGCACCAATCCCCTTGAATGGACTCTGTCTCGCTGAAGCTTTAGCCTGTCGACTAATTACCTCACAGTAGGAGGAGAGCTCAACAGCTCCAGCAGTTTACAGGTTAACATAGCTCATTTGTGCTGCAGAGCACAGGTTTCACTCTGGATTATCTTTACGGTATTGTTAGAGTGAACCACACTGCAATAGCACCTCAGTGAGAGCACAGACTTACTTCTGTCTCATGACTATTCCTATTAATGAATAGGAACTAGATTCTGCACCATGAAGAAATGAGTCAGCACCATCTGGTTGATGAGGATGCCTCAGGCAATGACCTCCTAATAGGGTCAGCTGATTGACCAACTTCTGCTGTTAAAGAGCACCTTGGTCCGGCTGCCACGATGAAGCAAGCAAATGACAGCTAACACAGAGAAAGCACCACTGGACCAGGAAAAAGCTCAGTATTTGAGTGGCACTAAGTAAAAAGGCCAGCATTGGTACCACGGCTTCTGTCAAATTGTTTTGGTCACACACACTGAATGCAGAATTGAACTAGCCCACTTACAAATATTGTTTTTCTTCAGACTGCCATGCGTAGGTTGTAGTCACTTGGCTTGCAGTGATGTGAAGGTGCTGTTTCTTATGAAGAGTTGCATGGGTAAAAAGGCAAGCAAAAAAATAAAAAAATAAAAGCAAAATTCATTCAACTTGTTCACACATTCATATCGAACAAGCAAGAGTGATATAGACAAGATTCTTCCTCATCAGGGTGCAGGGTGATCTTAAAACAATCATAATGACACTGAAGAAAAAAAGCAATACAACTAAAATAAAAAATAGTTATCTTCATAATATAATACCTGTAATAACATCAACAGTAACAATAGCGACCATAATATTGATAATAGAAATAATATGAGAATCATTAAATTCACTTAGGAAGGGTAAACTATGGAATCCCTTCCATTTTGGAGAGAACAAGAGCACCATTGGCAGCAGGTTAATTTGGGGGACTCCCAAACTGCCACCAAAACATGAGGTAAAAAAAAAAAGATAATTTAAAAAATGTTTCTCTTTATCCACCATCACTCTGGTTGGTCTGGGAGGGGATACAGAGTAGGGAGAGATACAGTGTCATAAAGACATTGAGATTTTTTTCCATCTTTCATTTCCTACTCTTATTCTTACAGCGGTCACTTGAAGTAACTATACGGCCCGGTGACCCGTGTGGAGGCGTAGGGTGATACTGTGACCATGGTGGTGGTGTGTTGAGAGGGAGCCAGCCGTGTTATCGCGTCCCGTATGTCCTTGGATGGTTTTGAGGTGGAACTTGACACTCCATCAGCCCACTTGCGTTTCTTTGCATAAGCTTTGATGTCTTCCTGTGAAAGGCCTAGAAGAGCTGCCTCCTGTTGCCTTTGCCTTGCTCTCTCAGCCAGTAGCTTCATTTTGGCTTCCCATAGTGCCAGTCCATGACAGGGCTGATTTAAGTTCTTATGCTGGTAGAATACCAGAGAGATGCGGGTCGGGTGACTGCGGTCTGGCTTTTTTATGGGTGTGGTGGCATGTAATTCCCGTCTGGCACATTCAATAAGAATGGAGCCATGCCCTGGGGCCACTGCTACTCCTCCAATGTTGGGATCCAAGAAGTTGTGCTCACTGTCTGACCATACCTCCTCTTCAGGCTCTCTTTCACTTTCCACCTCACTCTCCCAGCATGCCTGTCCATTGACCTTCTGCAGTGCATCTGGAAACAGACGGCCTTCTGGAGCAGGGGATGGATTGCTTCCTGCTGCCAAGGCACCTCCAGACTTCCATGCCTTCTCCTGGAGGCCCAGCGGAGTGGAGCCTCGAATCTCTGCTGCCTCAGCCAGCATCTTGTCTGGGAAAGCCCCAACAGGAGTTCCCTGTTTTAGTCCCCCGTGAACATAACTCAATGACCCTGGCTGACCCCAAGCCTTCGGCTGTGGACTGGGGGCAGGGCTGCCCCAGTGTTGCGGGATAACTGAGTGAGGGGAAGGTGCTGGAGGTGGGCCTGTTTTAAGAGCTTGAGAGGGATCAGGGGAGGCTACTGGAGTACCAGGATAGGAGTGCCATTGCTGCTGCTGTTGGGCATATTTAGAATGCTGAAGTTGGCTATGTTGCTGCTGGTGGAGCCGCTGCTTTTCTGGAGTGAAGGGTGAATGAGCCTGGCCTGGTCTGAGATTTCCATCCCAGCCCTTGGATGCTAAGCTGCCGTTTGGTGTGTGCCCTGGCCAGATGTCAGGTTGTGGGGTCACACTGGGGGTGACGGGACAACTTCGGATTTGCCCACCAGTTCTGCTATCATATAAAGAGAATTCCATGGGCTCCTGCTTGATAATTGGTGTAACACGGTGCATGTGATCCGGGGGTGCAGACGGAGTACGTTTTGGTGATGCTGGAGATTGCGAAAGCTCAGGCTGTTGCAGGAAGTTGTTGTTGGCCATGTTGACCCCTTGGTGGTGGTGATCAGCATGGTTTGGTACCAGCCTTGCCTGAATACTCTGGATATTGGGTTTCTGTTCTTCTCCAGCAGCCTTGGAATAGGGCCCATTATGACCCATATAACCCAAGACTTCAGGGGGCAAAAGTCCCTTCGGAGCATAGTTGTAGTAATTGTAGGGCATCCCTTGGTGGTTTGGATGGAAGCCATTAATGGGGCTGTGTGCAGAAGACTGGCTGTTAGAAGGCAGACTACCTCTTGCATAGGGACCAGGATAGGAAGTGTAGGCACCATTCATACTGTATGGATCAGGACACATTTTGGTGTTACCAAGGTGTGGGTAGCCATCCAAAGCTCCGTTGACAGCCTGAAAGTGGTCAACCAATTCTTTTTTGATGGTGGGCTTCACCTCTTGTTTTGGAATTGCTGAAAGAAAACAAACAAAAAATTTATGAGCATAAAAATTATATTATGAGACAATAGATAGCAATTTTGAGGAAATAAGGACAGGAGTCTAAAGGTCAAATTTGGGCAAACAATAACGTGAAGACATTTGCATATTCATTCATAAGTTATACAGCTAAACACATGCCTATTTACAGGTGATATTTTTTTAACAGTGTGGCATCAGCAAGGAGTGATTTATTAGGAAGAAAGTGAACATAGTATGTAGAATGTAGAACCTGCAAAGTATGGAACATGTTAAATAGCTGATTACGATGTATCTGCATCTGACAGTTTCACCTTTATTGCCTTGCAGAGAAACTTCTTTCTTAATCATCTTTTCGGGTGTTTCTGACAGCTGCTGTTTCTTGTTTTTCTTTTCAGACGCAGCTTTCTTGGCCTCTAGCCGTCGCTGCCGGCAGGACTTGGCAGGCTCTGGAAGCTTCCTGACTTCCCGGCGGAACTTGCTGAGCACCTGGATTGCACCATTCTGCATCTTCAGCCGCTGGTTTTCTTCACTGCCAAACTCATCAGTCAAAGATATCTTATAAAGCGGAAGCACATGAAGCTGTTCATCATCTGGTATTACACCCACAGCCCGATTGTCCTCTTTTGTAAGAGTGCAAACCTAAAAAAAAAAAAAATGTATCAAAATTGTCAACAATTATTCTACTTGACAGTTTTACCATTTAATATTGTATTAAAATCTATAATTGAGAACTATCTCACTTTACACGGCACTGACAAATTCACACCTTGAGTTTGGCGGGATTTTCTGAAGAAGTCTACAACTAACTGTAGTGACATTGATAAAGGTGACTCTTTTTCTGTGATCTTACCCAACATTAAGAGGGTTTACCAAACAGGAATATCGTTCTAAAAACCAGACTTGTTTTTAATATACATGTGACTTGCTACCAGAAACACCAAAGTGGATTAGTTCTTATGGATCATCGTAAAATTGAGATTGAATTTTCACAAATACACAGCTGTTCATAAAGCCTATAGGATAAACATCATATGAAGTCTTATTACATATCCCAAATCCTAACACACACACACACACACACACACACACACATGCGCGCGCCATACCACAGTGCAGCCGTTATGGAGGTTATGTTGGTCTTTGTGAGCATGAGCGCAGAAGTCCATGCATGCAGTTATGCCAGAAAAGGGCCGTCCTTCTTTGAGTCCCAGTCGACAATCTGATGCCACTTTCTCAGATGCACACTGCAGAAAAAAAACAGAATAGATGTTTGCATGAAAACAGTCCAGGAGACAATTACCAAAAAAGATATGTGGTTTTATCATCTATCCCTATGTTCCCTTTTTGAAAAAAGTGTCACATTTGATCATTTATAAGAAACAGCCATTTGGCTATGTGGTGGGTAAATTTTTTTAAGTAACATCCTTTCAACAGTATCACATAATATCCTCTCTGCATTATTAGTCTACTTATGCGAAGAACCTTTCGCTGTGAGGCAACTAACCACTGCACCGTCATATCACCTTACACAGTCCATATTTTTGGTCAAGCTGGGGAAAACAAGGGGAGCTTATCCTGATTCAGGCATTATTTCTGAGAGGATCCTGTGGGAGTTCTTACCTGATTTTGGTAGCCTTGCGGGGCCAGCTGCTTATATACAGGTGCCACTTTGGTGGCCAGTTCCTGGAAATTATCCCTGAGAATTTCTTCCTGCGGAGTGAAAATGTCATGAAATACAGTACAGTCTTGTTGGAGTAAAATATCTAAAATAAGCAAGATATTCCTAATTTGGCCAAAGTATTGTTTATAATTTCTAAGATATAAAAGATGAAACACCCCTGGTTGCCTGAAGTTTTGTTCACAATCAGTGTGCATAGTTGAGTAGCGTGCATTTCAAGTCATATTTCATTTCAGGCTATTATAAGTGCTGTTACGATCATAGTACTAAACATCATATCAAAATACACAATGTTAAGAAAAACATTCTAATTCAAATGCAGTCACTAACCTCTTTGGGGTGTTCACCCTGCAATCTGAATTTGCGGGGGGTCTTGCTACGGGCGTATTTACACCCATTAAAGTACATGCTCCAAGAACACCCAAAAGAGAACGAAGCACCACAAGTCTCGGGGTCTTTTCCCTGGCACGCACAAGTACGGCTGCATAAAACAAAGAGGCATTTCAGAACACAATCACTGGACCAAAGAAAAAGTATTCGAGGGCCACAAAACAGCAGAATTTAATGTGGTCCTTTTTATGTATAGCTAAATCAGTTTTCAATCTAGGTTTAAAGGTAGGGTGAAATGTCTGTTATACCGTGTACCTAATAAAATGTTACCTGAGAAAACCCCAGTGAACACTCATTGCAAGCTCTGAATTTACAAATTAAATTTCTGGTTTGCTCATTTATAATGTGTATGTGTATATTTTTTATTTTTGCTAGAGATGGCAGCTTGATTAAATTAAGAAAATTGAGGATCTGTTGCATCAAAGTCAAATATACATAATACATGTTTACTGTGCCTTTGAGTTCTAAGAATTACAATATACTGAAAGTATATCTAAGTCTAGCAAATTAAATTCTAGAAGAAGCACAAAACTGTTCAGGTCCATGAGGCATTTTTCTTTACTCACTCATCATTGAGGCCACAACGGCGGCTGGTGGGATTGCCGTATTTGGTGATCGTCTCAGTAATCTCTCGATAAAGTCTATCACCAAGAGCCCTTGGGATGCCCTCCCATGCCAGGATGACAACGATGATGACTGCATTGTCACAATGGTGCCCAGCCCGGTGTCGTACCAGGCACAGCAACTTCTCTTTCTCACTGCTACGTCGAATCACCTGCAGGGGGCAGACAGCCAGTGAAGAAAACAATATATAACTGGACTCTGCTGTTGCTCCAGTGCCCACTACACGATCCTCACCAGTTTTTGAACACTTTCATAAATCACAATAATATATACTTTGGAAATCTTTTAAAATTTAAGAACTAAAGGTTAGAGATAAAATAAAGCTTAAAATAATAATAATATATATAGAATTTCATTATTTCTGTAATGCTGCATTGTAAAAATTGTAAAAAAAAATATATATATATATATATATATATATATATCAGTAGTCCATGTAGTTTTGTAAATGTTGCATACAACTGGCAGCTACAATCAAAAGGCCTCCACCTGTAACATGTGACTCATATGCAAACACAATTTAATGCAAATACTAAAAATAAAAATAGACACTAACAAGGAATTATCAAAGACTGATTTCCTCGTGTATTCCAGCACTGTACCATGTTTTATCTTCATACATGAACCTAATGCAGTTTTACCAAAGTCGTGTGTGTGTGCGCGCGTGCGCATGTACATCTATATACAGTGTTCGACCCTAAGGTTGGGTTTTTCAGTAAATGCAGTTTCCTTTTAGCCTTGCTATGCATTAACCTCGCTAGTCTTAAGGCTGGATAGATTACAGATTCCTACCTCTGTAATATCGTGCAACAGATAGTAAATAGCAGCCATTACTTCTTACTTTATGGAGTGCACTTCTACAGGACTCATGGGATTTGACCATTAAACCTGTATCGAGTTATATGAGTATGATTTGACTGCAAGAGTAGACATGGAGAGTCTGTGCTCTCTCTCTCTTCATGTCTATCACTTCAAGTAAATTAAGGTAAAATTAAATTGTGTAATTGTGAAATAATTATGTAGTTACTCTCATGCTCGCTCTCTCTCTCTCTCTCTCTCTCTCTCTCACTCTCACATATGTAATAAGTATATGTACTTGTTATATTAAAAAAGGTTGGCAGCTCCATAAATCTCTTCTCAATAGTTTGTAGTGTTGTCATATATCCGTATGTGGTGTGGGGGGGGGGGGGGGGGGGGGGGGGGGGAGCTGGTGTCATAGAATAACATGTCAGTGTTCCTTCTGGCACTGTGAGAATTCTTTAACATATATATTTAATATTTATTGTCTTTGACTTATGAGAACAAGCCACTCAGAAGTAAATTGTCCACCGTTACTTCTGACTGATGAATGGTTAACCTATATGGTCAGTCATTTACAGTTATATCAGTTAAACAATGTTGTGCTAGAACATGTGTAGGACATTTCATACTCACCCATTTTGCGATAGGACATCCCTGTGAGCTCTTGCCTTCTTTCCCTGTGTACACAACCTTCTCTATACGGATAGCCTCACCCTTTTCTCCATACCTGTAATGTCACACACAAAGAAACTTTAATTTAATTTTAGAGGTAGCTTCTAGACTCACAGCAAGAAGGTCCTGGGTTTGAGTCTGGAGCTCGGCGAGGGCGTTTCTGTGTAAGGTTTGCATGTTCTCCCCTTTCTAGCAAGGATTTCCTCCAGGGACTCTGCCTCCCATAGTCCAAAAACATGCACCTTAGGCAAAGTGACTATTTAAATTGCCACAAGGTGTTCGTGTGTGTGTGTGTGTGTGTGTGTGTGTGTGTTGGCACTGTGATGGACTGGCAAGGTGTTCCCCACCTTTGCTCCTGCCTCTCTGCGACCCTAGTAGTATTATATGGTGTGGCGAATGAAGATATTTAATAATAATAAGGAAGATAATACAGGTTACTAATTGATGGCATCACTTTTAAAAAATTAGTAAAGTCTTATTGGCAAAACATTTTGATTCAACATTTTTATTGACAACTTAAGTAATTTTCCAAAAAAAATGGAGCCTGTTACTTTTTTTGTATTTTTTTTAATATGGGTGATTTGTGTAAACACTCAGTTCTGTATTGAAGAAAGCGCATTAGTGCAGAATAACCTGCTCTGCTGTCTACATTTTTTAATGAATTGTCTTGTTTGTGATGCACAACTGGAATGCAAAGGCCTCAATTTTTGATGCAGAAGTTAGATGCCCTGAATATCTTTCGAATTAAAGCAGAACATAAAAGTATGCTGTCTGGTCCTAAGCACTGTTCACAAGCTCTTTCTGATAAAGTAATTTTATCATTAAAATACAGGAATGCATTACTTAGCTGAGGATTGTTCATGTGTATGTGTGCACATGACTGTTATCCTAGCTTTGTGAAAATTCTGAACTTGTTACAAATTTATTTACTTACAGTATGTATGCATTTTATATTCAGCATATATCATATCGTATAATTAGAGCATACACTAATTGCATTATACCCTATGTGGAGTTCTTTCAGAGCATGCTGACCCCCATCGCTAACATTTTTTTTTCCCCTCCTCGGAGCATAATAACAGCATCACTGAGGGTTAACACACACCCACCATGTATTCATCAACAGTCACACACTTCAGCAAAGAAGGATCAAACTCCATGGGGTGGTTTTGTCTGGGTCATAGGTCACGTCAGGATCAGCTTAGGGTCCAACATTTTTAGTTTGTACGTCAGTCTTGAAATCACAAACGGATGCAACCTCCATTCCCAACTTTTTTTTCACTTGCCCCTTTGCCTTTTGGGGGTAGTACAACTCAGCTCTGTATCAAGATTATTAATATACACCCATATTGTGGACACTCACTCTTGCTTCTGTCTTGTTTTACTAAATAAAAATACCATAATTCCTTGTACTCCCTCCCTTGCTCATCTGGATCTGCTGACAGTGATTATTTCCTCTTTACTCCCATTGCATTATGGGTCAGGGATTCCCTAGGGATGGGATCACAGAAAAACTAGAAGGGAGGAGGGGAGGGCAGTAGAGAGCGAGAGGAGGAAGCGAGGACGAGAAATGAAGCAGAGCAAATAGAAATGGAGAGGAGTGATTTCTATACACAGCTGTGCAATAGTCTCTTGCTTTGAGGATTTTCTACACTGCAAATTATTTGGTTCTTACCAAGATTTAAAAAACAAAAAAACTTGGATTTAGAAGTGTTAGATAATTTATCTTATTTTAAGTGTTCAACTTTACACTATAATCCTATTTCTAGATTTAACAATCTTAATCCAAGAAATCTTGTCAAGTGAAATTCTCTTGCTGCATGGACAGATCATTTTACCTGACAAGATTTCTTGAATCAACTCTTAAAACAAGATGCATTTAGAAGTGTTGGATAATGTAAGTTTATTTTATCTAGTTAAGAACCAAATAATTTGCAGTGTAGCTACAGCTCTTTTTTAATGTTCACTGAAAAAAGAAAAAAAAACAGCACAGGGGCAACCACTAAGGCAATTTACATAGAGCCAGGAATTGTTTCCCCTTATCTAAAGTTCACCACCAAATAGATTTAACAGCTGAGGCTGCAGTCTGTCTTCACATATTTATGATTTCTGGGTTTCTGTTCAACCATAATGCTGTTTTCTATACAGCTTTCAGTAATGTGATGGTATTAAGGTGTTGCCTCACATAATGCTCTAAGAACATTGAAAGGTCATCTTTACATGGGTTATAGTGGCAGATGACACAGAATTACAGTGCTCCCTTGTGGCCTGTGTTACAGTTATTGTTGAGCTCCATTTTTTTTCTCCCAGCGCAATCTGGGTGATTATCGTCTTCTTACCCTATAATGCAATGTTAAAAAAATCCTTCACAAATCACCCTTGATCTAGAATTGGCTCAGGACCAAAATCTAAACAGTTCATTGTTGGCCTGGGACTCAAATTTGGCAAAAATTTCTGGAAATCCGTCTATTAGTTTTAAAGTACAAGTTATTTAGTGTGTCAGGGTTTTGATTTTTTTTTTTTTTTTAATGTAACAAAAAGTAAATCTAGGCAAATTTTAATATTAGTTCAAGAGCAGAGCTCTTAATATCCTTTCTCTGTCTCCATTTCCCAGATATGACACTTTATACATAATACATAAACATTAATGCCAGCTGAATCCCTGATATCATGTTCACCCACTGATGGAGACAAAAGGGACACTAGGAAGGGCATATCACTGTTACTAGGGCTAGACTAGAGTTTCTTACCTGTTCTCCATAAGCTCTCTTATTGAAGCCACAGTTGGCCCAGATCCCAAATGATTGTAGTATGGGCCTTCGTCTTTCTCCACGATGTGTTCTGGGGAAAGAGAAATAGTTGTGGAGAAAGTGAGCAAGATGGACCAGTAAAAACAAACTATCATTTATGGTCTTTATTTTTTTTTTTTTTTCTTTTTTTTTTTTCATTTATACATCTATACACTTTATACCATATTCAGACAATTGCAATACACCAGATGATGCAAGATGATGAGAGTGAAGATTAAAGCAGACACACCCTAATGTCAATGTAGCTTTGGGATGGTATTAAAAAGAGACTTTAATGTGGTGTTTGGCGGGGAGCATTCATGGAGTGAGTCATTATGTGTATGTGTGTGCGCATATGAGAGCGAATGCTTGTCTGGAGCCGAGGGAATTTAAGGTCACATTCCACTATGGGTGTTAGTAGTAATGGAGGTGGGGCCAACTGAAGGAAGTGACATAGAGAAGTAAAAGAGAAACATGTGTGAAGCATGACAGAGTGACAGACAGGCAGAACTTGTTAATAGTTCAGAATATAATCAGTATGTGTGCTGTAAGCAGAGTGGAGGGGATTAAATCTGTTTACACTGTCATATTATGGGGACTTGACATAAGTCCCCATAACACAAAAATCACGCCTTTTTTAGGTGACGACACCTCCCTCAAAGTGAGGGTTAGATTTTGTTAGGGAAAGAGTTAGGCAAGTATTGGTTATGGTTTGGGTTAGGACAGGTCTCTAGGAAATAACTAAGTCTTTGTATTGTCCCCTAAGATTATGTAAACAAGACTCTGTGTGTGTGTGTGTGTGTGTGTGTGTGTGTGTGTGTGTACATGAGTGGTTATAGTAGGGAGCTTGGTTGCTGGGTGACACAAGTTCCTAGTAGCAATAATAAGCCAACAAGCGTTGAACTACAGCTGGTCTCACACATTTAAATTTCATGACACAGAATTCATACTTTTTAAAAACACAAGGGTATGTAAGTGCAATAAAAGAGAGCACAGGATAAATATAGGGTATAGGTAGGCTATACACAATAGTTTCTCCCTTTCACTAATATTTATCTGTTTCTTCCAACCTTTGCACAGACGGGATCACATGATATATGAGCACAGTTTCTTTATCTTTCATGTACTAAACTCCCATAAGAACCCAGTTAGGCACTGTGTTTGTTGCCTGGTCAGAATGAGACAGAACTGCTTGTAGACTAAAGACTGTCGGGACAACTCTGGTCTAATATGACACAATGGACCCCTTCTGTAAGGGCTATTGTTCCTGTTGCCTACCACCAAAGGGAGGCACTGCAACCAGAATAGTGAAAGATGAGAGAGGGACCCCAAAGAAACATATATTCTTAGACATGGACCAGCAGTGCCTGGACAAATGTGCCAAGGCAAAATAGTGCACCTTTAAAGAGGGGAAAAAACCCTTGAATCTGTGCTAATTACCTAAACCAATTTGAACCTTCATCCACACATCTTTGTGTTAGTAAAACAGCAATTCCAAAGTCTGAATGATTTCATGATGTAAGGATTAATAGAAATCATGTTATGTAAAGTATTCATGTTAAATATGTTTTTGAATACTTACCCACACAGTCACAGAGAGGGAACTCTGCTTGAGCACCCTTTACAGGTGTGTCCAGGAGGCTCTTGGTTGGGGTATCCAAGTAACGTAGTGGGGATTCCAAAAAACCTTTTAGTGAAGGGGATGAGGGGAAAATCTCTTTCGTGGGCGTATCTAGATTCTCTTCTGCAGTGGAGAAATTGCCAGTGGTGGAAAGCACAGTTACACCTCCTGATGTTTCAATCTTCATGCGTTTTGTTGGAGGAGAGCAGGGTGTGGTAAAGGGGTTTACAAGGATTTTGTGATGCTGCTGCTGCAGATAAGCCTCTGTTGTTAGAGCCAACAGTTGGTCTGTTGGCTTAACATCTACTACACACTCTTCAACCTCTTGTTTGATAACAGAAAGATGGTTGGAGGACACGGACGTCACCTGATTCTCTCCTTCAGTCTGCTTCAGACTGGTTTTAGTCTCCCTTGTTGGAAAGGGAAGGTTGTTGATTTTTTCTATGGGTGGCGACTGGGGTCTGGCTTGTCCTGAGTTAGAATCTGGCTGTGACTCGGTTACCATACAAGGAGCAAAATCCTGCTCTGGAGCATCTGTTGTAGGGGCAGATGTGTTCCCAAATTCTTCCTCAAACTGACGAATCAACTCCTCGAATTTTGGATCCAAGGATTTGAGGCCACATAGAGGTGGAGTGGACTGAGAGGGGGGTATCAGGCATGTTGCCAGAGTTTCCTCAGCTACGGTGGTGGGGTCTGAGCCAGTCAGTCCATCCTGTGCAGAGGGCACTGGGATATTAAGGGGGCTGGAAGCTAGGGGGGTGTTTCCAGAGGTGGGGGTACTACTGCTGTTCAAAACTGATTCCTGAGATATGGCTGGAGCTGCGTGGCTCACTTCCACCTGAGAGGAGTTACATGGGGGTAAACAGGGAGGAAGTGCAGCCTCCATGACAGGTAGAGATGGTCTGAGTTGGGGTAGGGACGGTATAGTTACTGGTATGCTTGATTTCTGTATAGACATCTGATTTTTTGGGAGAAAGAGAGGCTGAGAAGCCTTTTGCTTGGTTTTTTTAATGATAATCTGTTTAGGTTTGGGAAGGGTCGGGCCCAATGAACCAAGTAGTCCACCAACAGGCTGCTTGAGAAGAGGAGAACTCTGTGTGTTCTTTTTCTTTTTGGACTCCTGTTTGATGTTTAGAGCACTCTCTGGTGTAGATTGTGGCCACCATTTGCGGAGAGTCTGGCATGCCATGGGCGCTTGCAGATCGAAAGTTTGAGGACCAGAAAAGAGGTTACGTTTATGATGAAGGTGCTGTTGCAGTGCTGCCTGAGTTGAGTACCTAATAGACTGAGAAATTTGCTGGCCTTGAAAATGTTGCTTACTATTGATCATCCTATATTGGCCCACTGCTGCACCCATTTCCCCTGGGTAGTCGCCATTGTTGACCTCCTGTTTGACAAGTGTCATCACTGGGTGGCTGTCCTTCAGAGTTTGAAGTGGGGCAGGAAACTTGAAATTAGGACTAGTGTACTTTCCACTGCTGTCTCCCAGAAGGTGTTTTAGCTCAGACATTGGATCACTGCTGTCATGGGATGGGTGTGAAATACATGCCTGAGTTTCAGAACTGAACATCCATGGGCTCCTAGGGGAACTTTTCTCACAGCTTGCTCCAGTGCTCTGTTGCCACTGGTGGGGTGATGGACTAGGGGTGGATGTTTGTGGGATTGAAAAGGGGGAGTTAGCGGACTTGTATTGGGAGGGGTGATGAACAGGACCCTGTGACTCAGGTCTGTGTTGCTCCCATGGAGCAGAATTCTGTTGAGGGAAATGCCCAGAGGAGAAAGATTTGGGTATACTGGAAGCAGATGAAGAAACAGACCCAGGTGAGGAAGCAATTAATTGCTGCCTATCTTGTGCCTGAGAAAGAGGCTGAGGTGAAGTGTGGTGGTTGGAGTTTCCAAATGTTGACTCGCCCACAGGCCCAGCAGTGCCAGAAAGTTGGGTCAGTGCCTCAATGGCAATAGCTGTCTGTAGACTGACATTCCTCTCCTTAGCAATAGATAGCACACTGGGAGAACAGGGAATAGGTGGTAGGGGGCCATAAGGTCTTTGGACTGGAGTCTGGTTGACAGGGTTCTGTGATGATGGTTCTGATCCTGAAGTGTTTGCACCATTGGTTTGAGGTTTTGGCTGAGACTGATAGTGTTGCTCTGTCTGAGACGCACCTGATAAGTTGCAACGACCCTTTTCCTGGCCGCCGCCTGCCATTTTGATCTTCTTCTCCAGCCACTCAAGGTAATCAGGACAATCAGGTCCATCACAGTCACAGTTAGGTGGCTTGTGACCATGACGGGCTTGATTTAAAGCCATTTGGAGAGTGTTCAGATCCTCTGAAATGCAGTGCTGATCTTCACCACTCCATGTTTTTTGCTTCTCACCATCCGCTTGATTAGCCATTTCTTGGATGAATTTCTCACACAGCTGTGCATTAGGGTTATAAGGAGGTTGAGAAACACTACAAGGCGGTAGGGAACCTGCACTAGCTGAGAAAGCCACCAGAGTTCTAGCATTCTCGATGTCCACACTGTTCTCCAAGCTACTTGTGCTCTGGTCATTCCAGCTTGCCTCCTGCTGTTGGGGGGTAGAGGCTCCTTTTGGATTCCCAGGCCCCCATCCCTGTGTCTGGGGTAGACATGTTAATGACTCCTGGTGCTGGTGGTTAAGTTTGGACAAAGCTTCATCTTCAAGACCATTTGATCCTTCTCCATGCCGGCTCAGCCCATTGGACAGCTCCTGGTTCAACACACCTTTCTCCAGGCATCCATGGTCAATTTCCATCTGGCCACGGTTGCTGGGGCCATCCACTGAACCCACCACTGAAACAGTCTGCAAGAAGTATAAAAAAAGAGATAAAACATTAGAGAACTCAAAAACACTAATTGTTTGCAGATATACAGCTTTTAAATGCAGAGCTTATTTGCTAATTCAATATACTGAAACTTTGCTGTAATACTATAAACTCATACACAATATAAGTAATTACAACCTCCACCAGGTTTCCAAGCTAGTCCTACACGACCAGGATTGGTGTTTTACCCAATTTAACACACAGCTAATGTCATCACACCTTGGCTCTCTCCAACAGTAAAATATGCTATAAATTTAGATTATCTCTTCACACAGATTATGACACTTCTATGAAAGAAATAAATCATGTCAAGAGTTAGTGCTTGTTTGCATCAATAACAACCATAGTCTGTTGGGTGTAAGAGTACATGGAAAAAATTATATTTAAGTGCTGATCTGATTTCAATCATATTTTAATTTTTTTTGTTTTTATTAAATTGTATTTTTTTGTTTTGTTTTGTTTATTTAAATCAGCATTGCTTTTGGTTGAATGTCAGGGTCAGCAGTTATTTTAGATGCATATGAAACGTACAATATTTCGACTGTAGTGCTAGTTGGCTATTATACTTGCCTTGAAAACACCATATAACCAAATTATGGAGGTGGGGAAGCTGATTGTTGTAAATGTTTTGTTGATGATGGGAATTGGTTTTGTTCTTATTTTTTTTCTTCACAAACGAGGATCTTGTGGCTGTGCTCTGACAGTTTCAGAATTTTTGGTGAGAAGTGTCTCAACTCACATACCTTGAACTTGATATTTAAACTTTAGGCAAAAAAGCTCTGTTTACTCTATTTTTAAAAATGCTACCTACAAGTCCAGTTAAGATTAAGCATCATATCCATTGTCATGGTTACCTATGATAGTCTCATTTATACTTGTCTAACTTCTAGGCATCTTTACAATGGAAAATGTTGGCCATCTTTATACAGTAAATATCATTACGTTGGTGTAGATTTTCAATCATCCAGGTCATGGTAATCCTGAAAAGTCTTCATGGTAATCCAAAGCTTGAGTTGAGGCAACTGGACTTCTTTTTGTGGTTTTTGATTCTTTTTGGATTAAAAGGAAATGACTACCAAAAAAAAACAAATAAAGAAGTCCAGTTGCCTCAACTCATGCTTTTAGTAGTAAATAACATTCTGTTATAGGAAATATTTTGCTAAGTACAAGATGAACAAATTACTGCTCATGAGACCAGGCTCACTATATTGCTATAAAAGACACCTCTTTATTTGTATTTCTGTTCCCCTTCTTTGTACATCTACTCGGGTTCCCACAGGAGCATGTGACCACTGGGTTACCACTGTCTGTGTATGTGAGTTTGTATTGTGCTGTTTCAGAAGCGTGTGACAGACAGAAAGCATGGTTTACAAGCCGAAACCTCATCGATCACGAGTCCGTAGTGCTTCTGAAACAGCCAAAGCACACTTCTGACAGTTTTTTCATCTTTGTAGCGAAGCAATGAAAAGAAATGCAACATCAGCAGGTAAGAAAGAGAAATATGTACTGTGAGTGTACTACTCCATTCCATTCACATCCATAAAGATCTCTCCATTTACACACAACCCCTATAAAGAAAAATAGTGCTCAGGTGTAGTTCTCCCACTCTGAAAATGTTATGCTGACAAATTACTAACACGCCCAACCAGAATGGGCTGCCTGACTAGTTTTATCTGACACACGTGTTTGTGTAACATAGAGAGCCCTTTAAATACAACGTGCCAAAGACGAACTCTGGCACAGAGCCATATCACACACACACACACACACACACACACACACACACACCTATACGCGTGCGCGTTAACGCACACCAGATGCCCAGAGAAGATGACAGCACAAAGCAGAAAGGAGACCGGCATCAAGGGGGGGGGGAGTGCAGGGGGGACGTCTGAGAGCAGACAGCTGGACACATCCATACAGATAAACACACGGACACAAATACATAACCCCCAGGCCGGTACCATCACAACAATACAAGCGCGATTTCACTAAAGACAACTGAATGAAAAAGACAAGTGGTGTACTTACACTCTGTGTATGGGTGTCTTGATAGAGGAGACACCGAGACAATGGACGATGGACTGGATAGAAAAGCGCATGGAACGTAGCTAGCAGCAAATCTTTTCTTCCTTTCTCGTTCTCCTGTTTCCCCGTCCGTCTCAGTGCGGCATACACACGCACACGCAAGTGCAGACACGCACACACCCGTACACACACCTCCCCCACACACGCTTGTTCTCTCAATCTCTCTTCCTCCTGCCGCCACTGCTGCCGCAATCGCTCTCTCTTCCCTTTTCTGTCTCACATTATGTCTCTCTTCTCCTCTCGTCCCTTTCTCTATACTCCCTTTTTTCTTCGTTCACGGTCTGCTTCGTCGTAAACCCCTCCTCTCTTTATCTTTCTCTCTTTCTGTTACTCTATCTCTCTGCACTCCCTCCCTCTCTCGTCTCCCTCGTTCGCTTTCCCTCCTGTTTCTCCTCCCCCCTCCTCTTTTCAGCTTGCGCAGTGCGAGAGAGGCCATTATCTGACTCACACTGGGCACGTACTATGGAATGGAGAGCGCCGTGAACAAGGGGATGAGTGCTAGCAGCAGCCGCAGTGGATAGAGAATGAGATGCAGAGATGAACACAGCACTTTTTTAATATCAATTTAGGCATGCTTTGCCAGACAGAGGAAAGGAAATCAAAAGAAGGTTTTTTATATTTTGAAGCTATGTTTTGCAGCTGATTTGCCTGAATCTTGAACTGCTCAACAACATGGAGGCTGCAGCTGTTCGGTCTTAACACAGGCTCTCTAAGCCCAGGCATCTGTCATCTGCTAAAAATAATACAGAATAATGCTTTAGACAGTCGAGGGGCTCGATCCTTTACCTTCGTTTCAAAGTACATGTTGATGCATAGTTTCATATTCTCTTGCCTTATATACAGTGGATTTCGGCAGCCGCTCTTTAATAAGATGCTTTGCTCTCAAACACGCCACTCATTGCTTATTTCTCACAGTCTCTTCATATGTCTAGTTTTTGTCACCAATCTAGTTTTACTAGCATAAGCCCAATTTATGAGCACTAGACAGAGATCATTTAAAGGTTATTCACCAGAACAGGAGATGACCAAGACTTTTAAGTCATGGTATATATTCAGACTGGGAAAACAAGGATGAAGTCATTTGACAATGGCCCAAAGTCAGGACACATGGGGGCAGAACTAGGCAGTGACCAGACGATAACCATAAGATAGCACGAGACAGGTCTGAAATCAAAAACAAAATAGAATGGGAGGAAGTACAAATAAAGATCAGTCAAATTTATTCACAAAATAGACATTTTTGTCATTTGTAGTTGAGTTGAAGGTAGAAGAACAAAGGAGGGAGAAAGACCAAAAAGATGATATGTGGATACAGGACTCGAGAAGTAAACCGTGTAAGAAACATGGAAAACATGCCTTGACACTTCAAATTACATGATTTGCCTACCCTACCCTCAGAATCTTCTTCCCTGCTTAGTTCTCAGCCAGTTCTTACTTTTCCAGTCAGAACAAAATCTTTCCCTCTCTTTTCTCCACCTTGTTAACTGCTTGCCCATAGCTGCTCTGCCATTTCCTCCTTCTTAAGCTTTTTCATCTCTTATTTAAATTTGCCTTCTCCCTTCATTGCTAGCTGAGTCTCAGAATCTCAATAAAACATGGCTCCAGAGAAGAACTCGCAAGCTCGCAAGTCAGCACACAGCAATCGCAAAGGATAGCAAATTGCTCAAACTGGATTAGACCCCAACAACCTCTTGCTTTTCTTTTCTAAACAAACCTCTTGCTATTTTCGTGATTTTCCTGATGCACTGTTTTTTTTTTTTTTTTGGTTTGGTTTTTTTTTTGCATCTCCACAGTTCCGAATCAGACGGATGCAGGTTCTCCATCTTTCTCTTTTATTCTCCAGTCCCGTCATTCCAATCAGCATAGCCGACACTTGCATGCATACAGCAGCGGCAAGACAACTGAAAACATGCGCACGCTCTCACACATGGGTGGAAGCCGAAGAGCAGAGGTAAAACTGCTCAGTCACTGGCAGTGGGTAAATGGGTGAGGAGAGAGAGAGAGAAAGGAAAGAGAGAGTGAGCATGACATCACTGTTGCATCATCAGATTTCCTCCACCACTCCCCACAACGTGAGTATATGTGGTGAAGACAGATATGTCATACCATACCAAAATGAAGGTCTCTACCCCCGCCTCATACACAAGAACATTTGTTCACCCGCCCACCACCGTAAAGTTTGACTACTTGATCCTTTTTCTTTTTAATCACCTAAAGTGACACAGCACTTCTTTTATAGTGCACAGTGAAATGCGTTTCAGCAAACAGTTTATTCAATAACAAGGTTTTTGCAGATATATGTAATATTTTTATTGCATGGAATGGTAATGTGGAGAACTAGGGTTTAACATTCAATGTGGAGTTTGTAGTGAGAAAGTATAAAGGATAATATCAATTTCATTTGTATAGCGCTTTTTACAATTGACATTGTTGCAAAGTAGCTTTAAATATTAAAAACAAATTTGATTAATAATTTAAACATTAGTAAATTGCACAAGTTCTTAAACCAAACACAACTAAACAATTTAATGGAAGACAAGCCTGTAGTTCTTAACCTATACTGTATCAATAAACAATGTAGTATTTTTATCTAGTACATTAACCAAATACAATGTAGTACCCCAACCAACCATTCTGGATGTCAACAGTTTTAGCATTTTATGAAATTACTTCAGCCCTTACCAAACTACACCAAGTCCAGGTGTAATCAAATCTCAGACCAATTTCTCTACCAAGTGTTGAAACCAGCATTTCAACTTAAAGTGTCTGGGTAAAATGAAGCCAAAGTTTATTGATGCCAACCAGGGGATTTAATAATACAACACACAACTCCCACCTGAATATTCTCTGCTGGCAAAACTTCAATCAAATGAAATTGTGCAGTATGCATCCGCTATACATCCATGTACAGCCATAATCTCACACACTTTCACAAGTGCCATGTGCACCAGTGGGAAAGAGGTGTGTTGTCCTTGGCTAAGGTTGTTAGATTATGACTAGTAATGCTCTGAAAAGAACAGGATCTCCCTGTTTTGTCACCGTGTTAAAACCAACACCTTCTCAGATAAATGCTTGGCATGATCTCTGCCTCAACTATAAGCTCCTTTAAACAAAAATATGTCCCTTAGCTCAAATAAACCAACACAAACAAGCTTTGGTAGAAGGCATTTTCCGTTAAGTACACTGACAACCGTGAACCATGAAGTAAAAACATTTATGTTTGATTCTGTTGGCTTGCTAAACTTGTCAACCAAGACCAAGTAATTTTGTTTGTTTGTTTTTGGAAAGAAGTTCACTGAAATCTCCTTGAACAACTGGAAATGCAAGACAATATAGAACAGCAGTCTTGCCCTGTAAGTCTATGCAACAAAATACCATCTGGGTCAACAGAACACAAAGTCCTATCACTTCTTCAAAAAAATGGAAATAAAAAAATTAATTAAAACCTGGAAAGTGATGTTTGTATTTCCTCAAAATAAGTATAAAATAACTATTTCAGTCAATAGATTTGAAGAACTTGCTTTTATGCATGTGTGTTGGCCTATTTAAAATATAATTAAACAACACAGTCTGAATTTCTATGTTTTTTTACATGGGATTGCCTAACTAATAAATGACGGTGTAAAAATATTTAAGACTAGTTGAGTAACAGATCTTTAAATGCTTGTAACACCTGCTTCCAGTGATGTCTTTTTACACACACTCCCTAGCCACACACCCTCACTAAACTCTTGACACTTTGGTGACGCTCCGTGGATCTCCTGAATTTTGAAAGCACATGAATTACTTCTAATTCTGCATTTGTGTCTTTTGAGCCTCATCATTACAGAATACCTCACCTCTGACATGGATCCAGCAGAGTTTGGAACGATATTACAACGCCAAGAGGAGAGGCTAAATGAGTGGTGAGAGATTATCAGCCGACTACAAGATCCACTACCCCATCAGTCTGACACTGAACATGGAACTCGTGCCCCTCCAATAACTACACAAGTGACCATGAATCCACCACCTCAGTTTATCGCGGTGCCTGAGTGTTATGAGGGAAACCCAGGCAGTTAGAAGTGCAAGGGATTTATGATGCAGTGTGCCTTGTATATTAACCATCATCCTCACATTTTCTCCTCTGATAGGGACAAAGTGCATTTTATTATGTCTCTGCTCACAGGAAAAGCCTTAGATTAGGCCACTGCACTGTGGCACCAGAATAGTCCTGTGCTGGGCTCGGAGATGTACTTCAGCACTAATTTTTCACAAGTTTTTGATCACCCGGCCGCTGGTTGGACACTTGATCAATTGTGTGACCTCCGTCAGGGAAGTCGGCCTACTGCAGACTATATGCTGAAATTCAGAACCATAGCTGCAGAAAGTGGGAGGAATGAACTAGCCCTGTTAACCATGTATGGGTGTGACCTGAATAATGAGTTCCATGTAGAACTGGCCGGCAGTGGAGACACATCTAACTTGGCATACATTCAGATGTTCATCTCCAATGATCGTCTCTTGTGCAGTCAGAAGAACCAGCCCCATTGTTCCTTTACTTCGTTTTCACCTGTATCATTTCCAGTCTCATCTACTTCTTCATCTCCAGACCCAATGCAACTAGGCCATGCACCGCTGTCCCGGGAAGAGCGTCAACGGCGTTTTCAACTCCGTCTTTGCATGTACTGCGGAGAGTGTGGTCATTAACACCTGAATTGTCCTGTACATCCCCAGAGAGAACAGTTGAGGACCACAACTCTGGTGAGGACTTCTGCCTTCTTAAATATCACACAAAATTAGTTTTCAGTACCTGCTATAGTTTCCTATAGAGGGGTTTCATTGTCACTTCCAGCATTAGTGGATTCAGGAGCAGCTGGCAATTTTATTTATGAACAGCTTGTTAAAGTCTAGGTGTATCCTTGCTCTCTGTTAAACCACCCCTTCAGGTGAATTTGCTAGATGGTCAGCCCCTGGGAAAAGGTACAGTGACTCATCCCACCACATCTCTTCATCTGCAAATTGGGGTGCTACATCATGAGGAGATATAACTGTTGGTAATCAATTCACCCACAGACACTGCTGTTCTTGGCCATCCCTGGCTATGCTGGGGTGCTCCCTGTTGGTCGTCTTGTCTTTCTCTCCCCTGTGGATCTAATTCTGTAGAAAGCCCAACAGCTGCTGGTATTGAAGAGGTGCCTTATGAGTACCATCAGTATCATGACGTCTACAATAAACAGCCGAGGTCCCTTCCTCCTCATGGACCCTGAGATTGTTCAAACCCCCCCATTTTTCTTCTTAATTTAGACGTATCCAATTCCCACCCATTAAGTATTGCCTTCCCTATCACACAACCACCACCAACCAGGGGGTTGCGTAAACATGCACATGCCCCCTCTGTGACATGCAATGCCTGCCACCCGCCTTTTTTTTTTTTTTCAAACTGCTGCGAATGCGTATTTGGGGTCAGTCTAACACACTTGGATGGAAAGCGCTATCTGCCCCCTCATACAAATGAGCTCACAGACGCAAATTGATTGGCTGGCGATTGCTGTGAGTGGCAGGGAAGTGAGCGTATGCCATCCCTCCCTCCTGTGAGAGCTCGGCCAATTAGCTCCCATGGACTCCTGGTCACGGATGGCTGTGGCATCAATCCGGATTCGAACTTGCGATCTCTGGGTTGATAGTCACGCACTTTGTTGATGCACCACTCAGGAGCTGACCCTGAAATCATGCCATCAATCTCCTTCCTGGAACATCACTACCTTGGGGTAGTCTACCCTCTATGCATCCCAGAAACGGAAGCCATGGAACAGTATATCGAGGAAGTTTAAGTAAAGGTATTCTTCACATTTCTACGTTTCCTGTAGCCTCTGGTTCTTCTTGTTGAAAAGAAGGATAGGATTCTTTGACCCTGTATAGATTATTGTGCGCCGAATGATCTAACAGTGAAATTTCACTATTCTCTCCCATTGATACCTACCATTAAAACAAGTCTGAAAGTGGCTACTGTGTTTACTAAATTGGATCTGAGAAGCGCCTACGATTTAATTCGGATACATGAGGGTGACGAATTGAAGACTGCTTTCATTATTAGTAGGGAGCACAATGAATATTTGGTCATGCCATGTGGTCTTGCTAATGCCACAGCTGTTTTCAAGTCATTTATTAATGAGGTTTTCCGAGATATGGTTCACCAGTTTGTAGTTGTATACATTGATGACTTGATCTACTTCTCTAGTTTGACCATGTTCAGCATGTCCAGCAGGTCCTTCAACGTCTGTCAGAACATTAGCTGTTTGTGAAATCAGAGAAGTGTGAATTCCACCAGACCACCATTAGTTTCCTTGCATATGTTCTTAGTCCAGGGTGTGTACAGATGGATGAGAAGAAGGTGCTGGCAGCTTGAGATTGGCCTGAACCCAGAACAGTTAAAGAACTGCAACGATTCATGGGTTTACTGTTGCTTCATTCACAACTTCACCAGTGAGGCAGGCCCACTCACAGCCCTGATGCAAAACAAAACAAAGACCTTTCAGTGGAACGAAGCAGCCCATATGTCTTTTCAATGTTAAACACCTTTTCATCTTTTTCAAAAGCACCCATTCTCAAACAACCTGATCCAACCCTACCATTCGTAATGAAAGTGGATGCCTCTGAAATGGGGGTAGGGGCAGCCTTGTCCCAAAGGCAGGGTAAGCCATCTAAGTTGTTTTCATGTGCTTTCTATTCATATAAACTGTCTAATGCCAAAGGAAATTATGATGTAGGTAACCGGGAACTATTTGCTATTAAGCCGGCCCTCAAAGAATGGATACACTGGCTGGAGGGAGCTACTCATCCTTTTGTTGTCCTCACTGACCACAATAATTTGGAGTACATACGGCAAGCCAGACGACTCAATCCGAAGCAAGCCAGGTGGGCTCTTTTTCACCCGAATCAATTTTAGTCACCTATCCTTCAGGTAGTAATAATTGTAAAGCTGATGCCCTTTCGAGACAGGTTGACCCTCCTAATAATCTGTCTAGTCCTGAAACGATAGTGTCTCCCTGTGCTGTTGCCCAAATCTGCTGGGAAGCGATAGATTCCATTCAGGAGGCACTCGTTACGGATCCAGCTCCTCCGGATTGTCTACCAGATAAAACTTATGTTTCAGCTAGTGTGTTCTCAACTGCTACAATGGGTTCACACATCTCTCAGATCTGGCTGTCTACCCAAGACATTAAGTTATGCCTGCCTTCCAGGAAACTGTGTCCGAGGTACTTTGGCACATTCAAGATTCTTAAATGCATGAATCCTGTCTCCTATAAACTACAACTACCTCCTAGGCACCGAATCTCGTCTACATTTCATGTCTCCCCCCAGAAGTTTCTGCCACTGCACCACCAACTCTAGCCATTGGTGGGGAAACTGCCTATTCCGTATGTGCCCTGCTGGATTCAAGATGTCACAGAGGACATTTGCAATATTTGGTTGACTGGGAAGGGTATGGACCTGAGGAACAGTCTTGGGTCTCTGCAAAAAACAACCTTGATCCCTCTCTCATTAAGGAATTCCATAAACTCCACCCCACTCTCCCAGGGCCTCGTCAACGAGGCCGCCCACCTACACAACACTCCAGGGCTTCTGGAGCCACCCATGGCGGGGAGTTCTGTAACACCTGCTTCCAGCGATGCCCCTCCACACATATAAACTCTGACATTTTAGTTAATGCTCCCTGGATCTCCGGAATATTGAGAGCACCCGGACTGTTAATTGATTTGTGAAAACCCTAGCTTCTTGTTCCTCTCTACAAGGTACTGACTTTGTCTTACTGAGCCTTGGTTTCTACACTTTACTGTTTCAACTGTGATACCCATTGCTGGACATTGTTTGAACTGGCTACTGATTTCTTGATTGAGTTGGTACCTTTGTTGATGATTAATACACTCCTTATTGTTATTATAGTTATTTTAAGTGACAGCTGGATAAAGGAGTATAGCAGTTATAATATATATATATATAGCAGTTATAATATATTATAGAACTATAAACCCCCCACCCCCCTTCTGTGTTTTGGTGGATGTCGGTGATCCTGATCCTCCTGATCCTTCTGCTCTGTGAGTTCTGTGGTCTGTCCTGGTGTGCTGATGCTGG
>JAOUQZ010000027.1:1381770-1401812 GCA_028564935.1 Neosilurus hyrtlii
CCCTAATTTAATTTTACTATGTAAAGCTGCTTTGTGACAATGTCAATTGTAAAAAGCGCCACACAAATAAAACTGAACTGAATTGAATTATTCTGCACTTGGGTCTTTTGAGTCTCATCATTACAATGCTTTATGCTCAGATGTAGTTTCCATTTCCTACAGAACCAAAAAAATGTTTAAACCTACACAACTAGAATATGAATCACTACCTGAACTACATTCTGTGACTACAGTGCTGTGATCAGGTCTAAAAATTAGGTGTGCAAGCACAAAGGAAAGAAAAGCCCTTTAAATTACATGCATAACAAGTTAGCCACACTTCAGGTCACAAGACGCTGTTACGTTACATCATTAAGGATGTGAAACTGAGACGTTACACTTGGACACATTCAAATACACATGCACAGTCATAGATGTTTGTCTTGTCTGTATGGAATTACCCATATTTTTGCTAAACAAGTGTTTCATCAAATGTGTAACACAAATTAATAAGAAGGTATAATTTTTCCATTGCAATAACAGTGTAACTGATGAGGGAAAACAATATCAAGCAAACAGAAAGTGCTTAAACAGCTATATAGAAGTGTGAAAAGGGTTATTGGCCAATATTATAACTTTCCACTCCAAATATGTTACATATAGTGAGGTTTTATTTGACCCCCATGAACATGGAAATGTTATGAAAAAGTACACTACTGCTCAACATTTTCTTACTGTCCTGAATTCAGAATGGATCTCTAATGTAGCAACCACCATTTTACAGCAAGCAAGCTGCGTAACCAAAGGGTAGTTACCAGAAACTACCATGTGTACATACAATCTGGTTTCTGCTGCAGCTGGACTGACCATGGTCTGAAATGTAGTGATTTCACTACAGGTGAAGTGAAGATCTATAAATACTTCCACCAATGCCTATTCGCTCAACATGGGCAATGTGCAGTGTCCAGTGTCTCCAAATTATTGATTTTCTGCTGAACACATACATATATATGTTAATACCTGTGCACTCTGACTTTGTAATACGGCCTTCACCTAATGAGTGCAGCAGAAAGTGTGATATAATCCTTCAACACCCCTAAATAAGATTCAATTCAAGAAAAACTGACAACAAACGGTACGGGCTTCAGTTTGCAACTTCTTAAAAGATGCTCAGTGCTGAGATTGAAACGAAATTCAAATGTTTTTTTCTGATGAATGTGTATGCATTTCAGAAAACGTGCTAAGACTTGATTGTAATGCCCACCTGACCTACCAGCAGTGGCCAACCCCATGGTCTGAAAGAAAACCTCTAAAGAACAACATGAAAGCTAAACTAAAACAAAACAAAAAAAAAAGATTTGCATTGCAATTTGTAGCATGGTTACCTCAAGAAAAATAGCTTTTATAATGTTAAATCTCAAGTTTAAAGGAGAAGAACAAAATGAAGATGAAATTCTAAAATGTTTCCTTGTATTTCACAAAGGGATTTCCGGGTCACTGTGCCCAGTCCATGCAGACAAAGTGTGGGTTTGATGCATGGCTTGCATCTGCTGAAGTGTACTTTAACTTTATGCCCATAGTTCATTGAACCAGTATTTATAATGTGGTTATTAATAAAGACTGCAAAGCACTTCTAAAAGTCGCTCTGGATAAGGGCATCTGCCAAATGCTTTTAATGTAAATACCAAAATCTCAGGGTGACTGCAGATAACTCATGACTGCAAATATCTAAGAATTTGCATAAAACATTTTAAGTTTTTGGGTAATGTTTTGGTGCTGCTGTTACAAATGTGACATTAAAAACTTGAGCTTGTCATAACACTGTTTCGCATGCACACCAAAATGCATGAGTTCAATAAAAATACACATATAATAGTCAGAGAAGTATAATAAATATACTGCTATTTAAAATATTGTTCGTGATGTCTCATCACGCCCAATGGAGATTGTTTGTTTGGTTAATTCTTTCACCAATCACTAGTCTGCAGTGTTTTTCATATCCCATCAATTTGCTTGGAATCTCATTGAAGGTGATCAGTACCATGTAGTGGGAAAGGGCCGTGAGACTCCCAGTCTGACTTACCTCAAACAGTACTAAACAAAATATTTGGATTTTTCAAATACCAAATTACTTAATTATCACAGTAGACTAAACTCTTATTTTTAAGCCTTCAGTGAGCCTTGGGCACTCATGACACTCTTGCCAGTTCACTGGTTGTCCTTCCTTGGACTACCTTTGGTAGATACTTACCATAGCATGCCAGGAAGGTCCCACAGGACCTGCCATTTCAGAGCTACAAAATCATTTGGGTATCACAGTGTGGCCCTTGTGAATGTCACTCAGATTCTCACACTTATTCATTTTTCCTGCTTTCAACACATCACCTTCAACTGACTGTGGACTTGCTGCCTAATACATCCCTCTGCTTGGGGATATTATTCACTTCACTGTGAGTCTTCATCTTCTTCCGCTTGTTGCGCTAGCAGCAGCTTAAGCAGTGAGGTCCAGTCATCCCTCTCCCCAGCCAGCTCTTCCGGGGGCACACTAAGGCATTCCCAGACCAGCTGAAAGACAAAAGTACCATCCAGCGTGTTCTGGGTCGACATCGGGGTCGCTTCCCAGTTGGACATGCCTGAAACACCACACCAGGGAGGCGTTTCGGAGGCATTCTAATCAGATGCCCGAGTCACCTCAACGCGGAGGAGCAGTTGTACTACTCCGAGCTCCTTCCGGCTGACCGAACTTCTTACCCTATTTCTAAAGGAGAGCCCTTCTACCCTGCCAGTAAGCTCAGTTCAGCCACTTGTATTCGTGATCTTGTTCTTTCGGTCACTACCCAAAGCTCATGACCATAGGTCATATATTTTTTTTAAGTTTTGGCTGAGTGATGTATATCTCAAACAAGAAAGTTCAAGAGGTTTAAACAAAACATTTCCAAAAACACTTGAAACAGTTTTTTAAAAAAATCGCTACACACACACACACATATATATATATATACACATGCAGTATTTACAGTAAACAGCACAAACTTTTGCTATAAAAAACGATCTTAAGTCAGGGGCAAATACAGTAAAGATAAAAAAATGTAATAACTTAATGCAGACAAAATATAGTGAAGATAAAATATAGTAAAAGGCATTGATCTAACAATTGTTTGGGACTAAATATGAAAATTTTGTGTATGTTCTTGTACACAGTTACTTTGTTTATTGTTGAGATCAGGATGAAGATCGAGTCACATTTTTAAAGAGCTCTGTGCCCATTTTAGGAGTATCTAGATCCAGATAATTCCCATTCTTATTGCCTTTTTCATTTCCTTCCACACCAACACAATTCTGATTAATCATATAACGGTATTTACATTAATATCTATAAGCATGTCTGACACTCCTCACCCTTCCTGAAAATCCACTCTCACACTAGGTACAGTACAGATGTGTATAAAATCTGAAGGTGACTGACCTTGGGTCGTAGCATTGTAAGTTGTCCAGTCAGATCTCTGAAGCACGTTGAATAATGTTAGCTTAAAGACAATCTGTCTTTCTCTTTCAGCTACACAGTCATGCCTGAGTCACCAACCTCACTCATCTCTCCATCACTCTACTCCCACACACACACACACACACACATACTGATATCCACCCCCAGGCAAACCTACACACTTACAAATACAAGTCTTTCTCACACATACACACAAACTACTAATATCAGAAAAACAGCACATTTATGCCATATAGATCATTTATTCGCCAGCAAGTTATTATTCCGTTACAAACAAAACTGCTGTGAGTCATCAACTGATTTTTCAGTAACAGATCATACGTATCGGCCAACTAATTAAAAGATTGAGCCAAGTATCAACTAACTTTGATTCAGTGTTATGAATGGATGGGTTTGGCACTGGTTCCACTGTATTTGATTCAATATGGCAGAATCAAATTATGTAAAGTCTGACAATATTTTAGGCACTTTCCACAAAGCTAAAACAACCAAAACATGTTTGCCATCCAATAGTATGTTTACTTATTTAGTTCTACACTGGAGCTATGAAGCTAATATTTAAAGTCTAGACTACAAAGTACTGAATACATTTGTTAGCATAGTCCCCTTTTGGAGCTAGTGTTCTTGTTTACTTTTCTGATACCATTACAAGAGAAGAATGCAGTCTGAGAGAAATCTGAAAAGTGATCTAAAAATTTCAGCAGCAGAACATTCTATAGGTGGCGTTGTGGTGCCTCGTAGCTTCAGGCTCTCAAGTTTAAGCCCGGCCTCGGAGATTCCTCTCTGAGTGGAGTTTCACGGAGTTCACAGGGCTGTTCTCCTGACTCTCAACACATAGACAGTGAACTGTGTTGATTATCCTCATCTGGGAATACTGGAGTGAATGGCACCCTGCAATGGAATGCCATCTTTTCTTGGGTGAATTCTCCATCCTTGTTTTTCCAAAACAGCCTCAGTATTCACTGTGACCCTGACCTGCATAAAGCAGTTCCTAAAGATGAAAGTAATATTCCACCTGATATCCCAAAGGGTACTTTAGTACATTAGCATTTAGCTAGGTATCCCCTGTCTACTATGGCGAGCTAGGTGCTACTCCTGGACTGGTGCCGATTCAGAGTTGGTTTCATCTTGCAAACTTTCTAAGAACCAGTTTGCTTTTCCACATCATTACATCAGACTATATCTGTATACATTTTCACTTTCCCAACACCCTTGGCATATAATTTATGATGGGAGTATATATGGGTGGGTGCTTCTCAAAAACCTTACCTCATTTCCCTCACTTGTATCTCATCCTTGCATCTTGGTTCCTCCCACCAAAGAAACATGGAGAGATGCGAGGAAATGATGTGAGGAGTGTAGGATCTATAGACTGTGTTTATAAGAGAAACGAGACGTTTCCTCAAAAGCATTGTGACGGCGACACAGCTCACCTGCGTGAAAGGGTCCAACATCATATAAGGGCCAAGTTATTTGGGCCCCCCTTCTGGCAAGGCTGCTCTTGTTTTTCCTCTCTCCTCGATGCACAAAAATTGGGATGGCCAGTATATATGCTGGACCAGAAGAACTTCTGGTTTAAGCAAGGGAGGATTGATAAAGAATGGTTTTGGGAAACACCCAGAGTTTCAGGAGTAACCTACTTCTGCAGGCTGGCCAGGTATATTAGCAGACATTCTGGCAAGTAAATAAATGAGAGATATATAATTTCTCTATCATTAAAAGGTTCTGTGTTTTGCTAGAATGATTGGACAAATAGCTAACCATATGAACAGGGATCTTTTAGACCATTTTACTCAGTATGTACATTACATGTTATTCTCACTGTTACCATGACAATATGGAGAAAGCAAGTCAGCACATTTAGCTGTAAAATAGCGCGTTTTTCTTAACATTTAACTGTTAATTAAAATGACATTAGGTGTCCTCTTACATTTGTTCGTTCCATTTTTGTGTCAATAACAGAAATTAATAGACCATTTTAGACTTTATCACAAATACATACAACTTAAAAACAAGTTTTCAGTCTCAAAGCTGTACCTGGTCATGCTAATCCTGCCTCACGCTGCTGAAGTAAAAGCTTTTTTGTTCTAGGCCAAGCAAAGTGTCGGTGCCACTCTAGAACAGGCCCTGTGAGCCGGTTTGGTGGACCGAGGACTAGTTCAAGATTAGGCACCAGATTCAAACTGGCCCTCAAACTGCCTTGGTGGAAAAGGACTATGGAGAACCGTTATTGGTTCTATGTAGTAACATAAAAAGGAAACTTTTCAGATCTGTTGTGTGTTTTAATTCCCCTGCCGATTGGCGAGGTTATTCACCAAGGCCGGTCTCCGTTTGTAAAAAAAAAAAAAAAAAAAAAAAAAAACTACTGAACCAATTTTCTCCAAACTTGTTGGAGGGATTAGTTATGGGCCTGGAAGAACCTGTAACGTTTTTGGTCATGATCCGGATCCAGAATGTATTAAAAGCTCTTTAACAAGCATTTATTAAAGTTTTTTTTTTCCAGTTTGCAGGATTATACAAAAACTATTGTTCAGATCCTTCATGGAGGATTAATGACAACATAGGGGAAAAAGTTCACCCGACACCCCTTAGAGGGAGACATTTCATTATTACTATGCCATGTTATAATAATCCATTTGTGCCTAGCGGTGGTACCCTGCACCGTGAGTGCCTCTCTAGTTTAATAAAGCACTCACCTTTCCAAAACACTTGGGGGAAGTCAACTAACAGGGAATACTTTGTCTGGAAAAACAGATTCTTAGCACTTTCTTGATAAAACAAAACAAAAAAACCCCCAAAACAAATACTTTCTAAATGTTATTGCAGGTGATTATAGGTGGGTCTCGTTACCAGTTAAGTCCAGCCATACACAAGCAAAGGCACAGGGCTACAAAAGGACACAAAGATTATTCAGTGAGGTCGTTAGAACAGGGTCATTAGTTGTAAATGAACCTTTTCTTTTCACACACCACCTATGTCCTAATCTAAACTAAGCCTTCTTTCAATCTTCTCTGATTTTTCATCTCATATGTTTCTGTTTCTTTTCTTTTCAATACTCTCTGCATTTTAATCACTTTTTCTCATGTATCCTTTGGTCCATTGTACTTTATCATACAATTTCTCCGTCTTTTTAGTTCATACCATAGCACTGATGCCCCATATCTTTACCCTGCTGCATTTGTCCATATGTGTGTGCTGCCTTTTTGCCTTGTCTGACACTCGGCACGTGTAAGTCTGCACGCAGTGCTCAGCTCGTGCACCCCTCACCCCCCATACACATATATATTCCTACCACTCATAGGGAGAAAGAGAAAAAGATGGGGGAAGGGTGAAGCCATTCTCATCTCTCACTAAGGCAGCGGGACAGAAGGGGGGACCCGCAAAGAATAAAAGACTAAAGAGAGTGCTCTTTGTACAAGAGAGAAAAAAAACAGGTGAAATTTGAGGAGAGGGGGACACACGAAGGAAAACGCAGAGAATAAACCAGCACAAGAACAACCCTGATGAACAATAATGCTAGGAGGCAAATGAGAAAAGCACATGGAAAGAACTAAACACACATCAGAATTGATTGATGCTATTGATGTGCTTTGTAAATGAAACAGGCTGTTGGAGGATTTAAATCTGGGGCCATGAGGAAATTTGCAAAGCAAAACAGAAGGGTCAAAACACGAGTATCAGAGAAAAGTAAGGCTACATTATAGCTTAAACAAAGTCATTGCAGTAGACTACTGTACTATCCTTGAGTAAAGAAAAGAAGGGGAGAAAGAAAGAGAAAATGATCTTGTTCCAGCCCTGAATGGTGGCGTGTTGCCAGGGTTTTCTTTCTTTTCTTCTCGCAGCAGTCAGGCTAAGATTAGCTCCCCATATGTTCGAAGCAGACATAGCCGCATTTAAAGGGCCAGTAACTCTTCATGGATCCTGTTGCAGTGTGGACTGCAGTATTGCGTGTACTGTTTGTATAGCGCTACATCACATCCTATCATATCACACCAACCCTAGACATCCAATCACAATACATTTGGGGCCTGAAGAGGATGATAAAAGAAAAAAATATATATGACCCCAGTACAGTACATAACTTGAAGGAGGTGATCGCTGGATCATTGTATGTACTACTCAATACATCTCAAAGAACTGCAGTCATTGAAGATTTTTGTAGGTGTCTGCACCATATAGAGAAGTAAGTGGGGATGCCCCACCTGTTCATGTCTCTGATGATCAGGATCAAGTATTGTTATACGTCAAGCAAACCCAAGGGTCAACCTCTACCTCATGCAGACAAAACATGACCCACAGCACAATTTAACCTATCAATCCAAATCAAAGTTACTAATTTAAAAAAAATAATAAACACGACCATAATTCTGATTTGAACAGTATATCACATGACCATCTGAGCAAAATCATATTTACAGCATTTGGAAGGGGCCCTTATCCAGAACAACTTACTTTTTTTTTTTATACAGCTGAGCACTTGAGGGTTAAGGGCCTTGTTCAAGGGCCCAACAGTGGCACCTTGGTGGTACTGGGACTTGAACCCCTGACCTATAGATCAGTAAGCCAAACGCTTAACCACCTGAGCCACCAATGCACAAATCATTGCTAACTGACGGCCATACGCTACTGTACAAATTGTAAAACAGGGCAGGTGTGGGTATGTAAGCGAAATTGTGCCCAATCCACACCAAAAGATACATTTTAAAGTAATGGTGTTATGTTTTAGTCACTCTAGCCTTTTCCAGTAGATTCCCGTTTACAATGAAGTGAAGAAGTACTTTTGTTTGTGACATTTTACATTCATATATAGAAAAGGTCAAACAGGAAATTAAAATCCCCAATACAGAAACCACATCACATTAACAAGGATCACATGACAATCATACGTAATTGTTTTCAGAAGGCTACCTTTGGAAGAAAGTATTATAGATTCAAAATTTTATATATATATATATATATATATATATATATATATATATATATATATATATATACACACATACACATATATACATACTACTATATATTGCATATATGTGTGTATCTTTAGTGGTTCAAGGCACAGATTTATTGGGGACAATGTCTGGGAGGTCTCTGTGTATATAAATAAGACAACAGATAATAAAAATATCTGCCAAAGATATTCAGACTTTGAGATGCATAATGGGACGCAGTGAACAGGATTACATGCACACGCACCAAAATGTGTACACAGACACATACGACATTTACACACAGCGAAAACAGGAAGTAGGGGGGCCGTAACGTCGTAGAAAAATAACCGCTTCTAAGAATTCCAAGAATAGTGAGAGACAGAGTGACTGTAGAAAAGGCAAATCACAGTGCATCAGACATCACTGCAGGGGTGGAAATAAAAACGATAAACCCTGGTGTACATCCATGTCAATGTTCAGTCACTTTAAAATGATTAATCAGTCCAACAGCCTCAGGAGTGACTCTTACTCTCACTGGTGGGCTTTAATATGATTTAATATTGCATAATGCCAGAGAAATCACCTCGAACCAAGCTTACATGTGCTTTCTCAATGAATAGCGAAGGTAAAATGCATTCACCACACTGTGAAAAGCCAAACAATAAGGCAGCTGGACCTTCAACAACCCTTTAAATACGATAACCGACAACTTCCTGAACATTTCTTTTACTCTGAACAATCTTTCACACACACATGCTCAAAATTTCCCCAACTGTCCACACACACGCGCGCAAATGCTACTGTCACATGACCACAACCTCGAAGGCGGTCTTGTGCTATAATTGTAGCCGTGATGTCATGCACCACTCACTGTTGCCACAGAAACTAGGTCAGTGTTAACCCTTTCCCATAATGCCGCGGGGATTCCGCACCGTGCAAAGGAGAAAAAAAAAACATTACGAAACACTTTCCACTGGCCCTTTTAATGTGGTACACCAGCTTTCATTTTTAATGAAAATACACTGTGTTTATTGTACGCGCTGCTCACACTCCGAAATCTACTGGATCTTCGTGTTGATGTGAGCCAAAACACCCTGACGTTCTCGTAAACATCATGCAGGGGGGATTTTAATCCTGAATCACACTTCTTTGTTTATTTTTATAAACTGCTGACTGAACGGAACAGAAACCTGAAGCATTCATGACTGAAAGCTGATGATGTTGATTAGCATAAATGCTACCTCCAGCCCTCGTGCTTCTCCGTAGCTATCTTTATTTTTCCTATAAACATCTACTTGTTTTTCTTCATATTGGTGGAACAGCCAGTGTATCTGTCCTTGAACTGGATATGAAAGTGTTTCAGATAAAAGCATCTAACAAAAAAATGAGTTCATGTAAAAACTGTGTGTGTGTGAGAGAGAGAGAGAACAAGGAAACTGAAATTACTTTCAACAGAATGACCTTCAGTCAGTTGTCGAGTGTAAAATTCTTACAGGCTTTTCATAGAAGTCAAAGACATAATATTCTATTCACTGTAATAAAAATATACTCAGAAACATGTTATTATAGTACCATATGAAGTTCTAGTTCTAGGTACTTCTCAAATCCATTTAAAAGTGTCTAAATGAATGAAAAACGTAGGGGCTATCAAACGTATGCATGCGTGGATTGTACGTGTCACAAAACCATTGTGCTCTGGGTTAAAGTGTTATCTATTCAGTCGTATAAGCCATTACAGTAACAGAACCCATACACAAACATTTCAGAGGTCAGCTGCAAGGCTGGAGGAGGGAAACTATCCAACATTAAACATTAACAAGGTCAGTTAGTCTGGAAAACGACTCAGATTTAAACCCGGGATCTTCAGTAACAATCAGGAAAATGATTTGTAGATGAGTCAGATGACTGCTATTCTATGGGAAGAAAAACCTTTAGCTTGAGTTATAACCAATGAAACAGCAGAGTCTTGAGAGATAAATTGCTTTATTAAATATCTGTAATATACATAATATTCATAAAGTGCCCAAATACTTTGCATCTGGACAAAAAGAGACAGAAGCGCAACGACGAGCGTAACAGAGAATGTTAGCGAGACTCCGCCGTCTGAGCTGTCAAGGCCCGGAATAACCAAGCTACAGGTTACTCCAGTTCATAAACAATCTACCACGTGCTTAGCACTGCGCATGCGCGTGCATCTGTACTCCCATTACCTCAGATGACTGGGAAACTTTGCTGACCCCGCCTTACTCTCTCAATTTGTGTGTGAGAGAGGTATAGAAGAAAAAGAGACAGGGAGAAATTGCAAGAGGAATAGAGTGAGGCCTTCTGCTACTCTTTCTTAGCCAGGGTATGCTCACGCCTCTGTTTCGCTCTTCCTCTTTCCCTCGCTCATTCTGTCCTCCAATAAGCACCAAGCGCGGGGCTCTTTAAACCAAGGCCTGTTAGAGCCCAATCAAAACAGCACCGGCGCTCTCTCTGACATCATGCCAACCCAGCGGGCATTCAGCTTCGGTACTCTGGGTAGCACCGTAAAGATTGTTCAGCTTTTGTTTTGTCTTTGAGATGAAGCCCATAAAAGCTGAGACTGTGCCACACAGGTGCATTTCACAGGTGTCTGTCTACAGCTGTTCGGCACACAGATTAAATCACACTGGAAACGTCTCCACACTCACAAGGTCACCGAAACTCCTGTTTTATTGCCTTTATTAAAAATAGCATGCAAATGATAAAGAAGCACAGGACTACATGCATGTCACACTCACCTCTGTGGCCAGGTTGGGAACTGAGGTGTGTGCTCTTATACCGTCGTCAAAATGGTCCACCTCAACCTTGTAGCCCAGAAGAATCGATGGAATGGAAGAGAAAGAAAGGGGGAGAGATGAACAATCTATAAGTGATGTTTATAAGACAAGTATCAAATATACCTCATGCACCGGAATCTCAGTAAAGGTCACTTTTCAAAGATTTGATGAAAAAATAATAATAAAACATATGAATCATCATTTGACCTCCAGAGAGGCACAGCTGCTATGATGTGACTCAGAAAGAGCCTTTTGATAATTATGTAAGCTACCCACTCGGCTTTTATCTCATTCTGATCAATGCACATGAATCCTACTCATTGTGTTCAACATGTATATCTATGAATGCTTAATGGAGGTCTATATTATATTACATTATATTATATATATATATAAAATACAGTGTGTGTGTGTCCTCAAGACCCACCATCTGCTTATTCTCTTTTTCAATGGTAGCTTTGCCACCCCCCAACAAATTAAATGACCCCAGCCCCCACCCCCACCACATACACACATACGTACGACTGGGCAGTGACTCAAATCTGACAAATATTTACCCTCTCAGTCCTGCTGCTGCTGCTGCTTTCTTCTCACCACCAGCTAGTCGTATCCCCATCAAAAGCCTCTCAGCTATCTATCGATATCTCTCTCTCTCTCTCTGTCTCTCTCTCTACTCCTCTCTTGCTCTTTCCCTTTCTTTTTTCCTTTCTCTCCCTTTTCTGTCCATTCAGGAAGCCATCTTGTGCTTATTTTTATTTTTTTTTTATCCTGCTCGCATGTTCAGTCCTTCCTTCTCTCTCCTTCCCTCGTTCTTTCTCTTATTCTTTTTCTCTCTCACTTCCTCCCCTTTTGCGGGTCGAGCACATACACTCGGGAGGGTTTTATTTAAAGCCCATGTGATCACTATCGGCTCTGCACTCTACACGCACACACACACACAGACACAGTAATACACAGATATACACACACAACCTCCTCCCTCCCTCCCTCTCTCTCTTTCTCTCTCTCTCTCTTTCCCTTTCCCGTCTGTCTCTCTTTAGCAAACTGATGTGAATGCCCCCCCCTTTCCACCTACACACACGAACACACACACTCATACACTCCTACACGCATACACACATGCATACACACTTGACTACGTCATGCACGAAAGAGTCGAGCCACCAATCGGGGCCCGGTGCCGACTTTGCTGCTAGGGTGAACCACAGACATGGAGGAGGGGAAGAGGGTGAGAGACATAGAAAGAGAATGAGAGAGAAAAAGAGAGAGAGAAAGGAGGATGGACAAGAAGAAGGGGGTTGGGTGAACAGAAAGGAGAAGGGGGGCACGTGTTCTGCACAATGTGTATGTGTGTGTGTACAAATAGCGTGCGGCTGTGAGCCTATGCTGGGGGATGGGTCTCTCCCTCTCTCTCTCTCTCTCTCTCTCTCTCTCTCTCTCTCAGGCTGTCAATTATCTCCTCCAGCTTGCCTGTCCTAAACAATGCCTCTGGTATGTGCTATCACTAGCGACCATCTGTGTCTCGGCGGTTTGCAACAGCCGGACTGGACTGCACTGAGCTCTGGTGCACACACACCCACACAAACAGTCAGCCTGGAATGCAGGATAACCACTGAACGTCGGTGACAGCAAAACACACAATCGGCGAAATGAAGCTGACATCTCGCCACGCCAAAGCAGTGAACAAACACCGATCTAATACAATTGCGATAATATTTTGTGCCGCCTTCGCTGCTTATAATCACCATGCACTCATATTCAGAGATAAATAACACCGCTGAGTCATTCCCATTTGGAAATACACATCAGCTGACCTCGCATGTTCATTATTTTGTTAACCATCTACTAAAATGGCTTATCACGTGACTTCAAGCTGCATGTTTGGGTCTAAATCCAGGGCAAAGGTTTGCTCTGCCTTGAGTAATAAACACAGTAATTATATAACTCAGAGAACGGAAACCGTTTTAACAACAAAGGGTCGTTGGGTACAAGTTCCAAGTGGCAGTCTTCCGGATACGGAGTCTCACACTCAGGAACAAACAGCAAAACCCAAACCCTTAAATCCAAGGAAGGAACGATTTAACCGAGGAGCATGTAGAAAATGCAACGGACCAACAGACACGTTCATCCGCTAAACGTTAAATTAGTGCACGCTTCAGTCATGACTACAGTGAAGCGGAAGAGAAAGCAAAGGAACCAACTGAAGAGATAAAAGTCATGAAGGCACAGGAAAGAGAGAGAGAAAAAGAGAGGTTGAAGATGGCGCACTAAGAGCACTATGAGTAGGCAGCCTTGGAGAGAGGAAAAAAAAAGCGGTTTGGTGACGCAGCAGTTGTTACGCAGCGTGGGAACTCCAGAAACGTCATACGAGTCAGCGTGTCTGTGTGTGTGTGTGTGTGTGTGTGTGTGCGCGTGTGTAAGTGGTTGAGCTTGCAGGAACCACGAGGTGTTGGGAGGTTGCGCTGTCGAGCACTGAAACTATTCTCTTGCTCTCGCTTCTTTGTACGATGCTACAAAATAAACCCGACATGCAGCATTAATGGTAACGCATGCTTCTGTGCGTGTTCTGGAGTAAAAACTGATCTCAGTGCTCTGGAGTTTTCCTCAAACCTGTATCTTCTTGCCAAAAAGTGGACAGACACTCAGTACACTGACTAAAGCTGGTAAAGACGTGGAAAAGCTTAAAACGGAAGAGACGCTGAACTACAACAATTAACGCGTTAAAGAAGCCGTGCTTTAAGATTCGTAACATCCACTTTAAAAGGCCAGAAAAAGATTGGATTAAAAAAGAGGACTTTGTGTTTGCAAACAAATAATGATGACCAGGAGAAACAGGGAAGTATTGAGATACAGTATATATTAAGAAACATGAATAATATAGTAGAAGTAGAAGAAACATTCCTAAATACAGACTGTTCATATGACAGGAGGATATTTAAGAAGACAAATGTCCTAAAAGGAAAGGACAAGTCATCATAAGAAAGAAAAGAAAATAACACATTGATTTAAGAGATGTGGGTTTTAAAGGGACCAGGAGTCTCATAAAAAAACATGAATCGTTAAAACACAATCATGTAAAAAAACAAGGAGTCTTCGTATGAAAGACAAGACATTTTAAAAGGGACGGAGTCGACGCTTGAAAGAAATACAGGATTTTCTTCATAAGAGACTCAAAATTTTAAATGACGGGTCTTCGTATGATATCGATTTTCGCTCAACAGGGAACAGGTTGTTGAGCTGGAAGCTCATGTTTCCACCACACTTTAGCAGAACCATTGTAATCAGAGATGCATCACCAACAGACGGCGTTGGACACCACACAAAGGAAGCACACGGCAGTAGCAAGCTGGCGCATCGCACTGATTACCTGCTTCCATTTTTACCTGAAGATTTCTCTTTTTCCATTTTATCCTCTATTGTTGCGCTCTGCTTCATCTCCAAACTGATGACACTGCAGTGATGTCATCAGGGTTTATACAGTGAAGAAAAAAGAAAAAACAGCTTTCTTTTGGTTCCACCTGGGAACAGACTTATTTTTGATGGAAATGTTTCAAACAATTAAAAATTTGGTGTAAAAATCTTTCCTGCTGGCGGAGAAGGAAGACGCCATTAAAGAACAGGATTCTGTACATGAAGAGGACATAAAGATAAAATGACTGACAGCTTTAAAGGAAACAGGCAACCCAAAATGGTTCTTCATACAAATGTTCAAAAGGTTGAAAAGGTTTGGGGGAAAAAACAAGAACGTGGCTGCAAAACCCAAACGTAAAGAAAAGGGAAGTGGAACTTAAAAAACAGGATGTCTTATAACAGCTTTAATTATGTGCCCGTGTGTCATTTGCTGGTATAACATGGAAGTGCTGCTAATTCGGTTGCTGATGACACACGTTCTCCCTGTTGAAATTAAAGCACGGATGGCGCAGGATAAGGAAATCGGCCAAATTATTTTCAGGATATGGAACCCTTACGAACCCTGATTCACTTCTTACACATTTAGTTTTGTTGATGTTCATGAACAAACTCATACCAATAGAATAGACAGACTGAATTGTTTTATCTGCTGCAGTGTTTTATAGACTGTCAGTGTTTCATATTTTAGTTAAAAAAAGATCCAAAACACTGTTTTGATGCTGAATGGTAAAAATTCTCAAGCTTAATTTTTCAGTGTTCCTATACTGCTTTACCCATTTTCTTCTTTTACATCCCTACACTACTACTACTAATAACAATAATAAGTGCTTAAATAAATGTGGTGCAGAACACAAAAAGCTGGAGCGAGAATTCATTCAGTCTTTCGGTGATCACCGCAGCAGATGAAACACTCAGCGATGCCATTTTTGTTTACTTTCAGTGAAAACGCTGATGCACCGTACCCACTGTTTGGATTATTGTGGTTTAGGAACAACACTAATAGATAACCAGTCACTTGTAGCTTGTTTGTAAATGTAACTTTTTTCAAAAATGATTAAAATTCTGATAAGTTTACAAAAAAAAAAAAAAAAAACAATCGATCATAATCCACACAGTAAACCAGAAACAGCTCAAACACTACTGTGGTAATCACCAAAAAGACTCTTGGTCTAAAATGGATTCTCCAATCGTGTTGGTAGCTGGGTTTTCGCGTGCTGCATTACAATTATCAAATTACCCATTTATTCAATCGCCAAACCACTTAATTCTACCAGGGTCAACACATACAACCATTCATACCTTGGCTCAATTTAGAAAAGCCATTTAACCTAATGTGCTTCCCTTTGGACTGTGGGAGGAAACCGGAGTACTCGGAGGAAACTCCACACAGAAACGCCCTCGCCAAGCCCTGGACTTAAACCCAGGACTTTCTTACGTTCTTAAGTGGACATGCAACTCAGTTACAATTTGTTTTAACAGCATTGCTTTGACGTTGCACAAAAGTTGTGACATTATTTGTCCGTAAAATGTTGTTAACATTTCAATAAATGTGTCCAAAGTTATCAGAAGATATTACAATATAAAAGTTGTTGATGTTCAGAATAAACATTACGGTTTAACATCACAATGTTTAGACAACGTTTTGTGCAACCAACCAAATTATGACTTTATGGAACGTCGCAGTAATGTTGCTCAGTGTTGTGCGTTAGCTAGGTAACAACTACGCCACCACGCCATCCAGATTATCAAATTAGGGCTATTAACATATTTTAAATTAAAAACACAAAATAAAAAACAATACAGAGAAAGAGAACATAAATGTAAATAGGTAAGGGGGAAAAATTGTACAAAAAAAACAGTAAAAGGGGCACAAACAAATAACAATGCAAAATAAAAAATCTGAAAGAAAAACTTGGTATGAAGTGATTGGTAGATTTCTGGGTTTTTAAGGAATAACACGCCGACTGCGCCGACGTTTACAAAATATAGAATCGAAGCAACGCGGTCATCTTCCTTATGCATACTTTTAAAATATAAAGAACACGATGAAACCTAGTCTCCTTTTATGGGTTTGAACAACCAAATCAGCATCAGTCTAAATACAGTAATCACACACACACACACACACACACACACACACACACACGAGCGCGCACACACACACACTCAGTTTCACACGATCCCTACAGAGGGATCATTAAGGCTGCATCGCTAAAGAGTTGTGAGAACTTGCACCTGCGTGCGCGTGTGTGAGTGAGTGATTAAGCATTGCTCTAATAACAGCAGAATTAACGATCCTAATTAACCCACTCCGCCTCCCACTATTCCAACAATGGCCTGACTAAAGCCTCCAAATCCATACACCTATTCAGTCTCTCTCTCTCTCACACACACACACACACTCACACAAACACTCCCACAAGACTCTCTACCTCACAGACGAAACAGATGTCCCACACACAGTCATGCATATTCACTGTCTCGCTGCCCCCCCCACACCCACACAGAGCACTACAAACAGTTCGATTTGTTAAACGCTGCTAGATCAATACGTTCTGTACAACTGCTTCAACATACAAATTCACCTAATAAACTAAAAATTGGAAATAGCACTTGACCAGTGAACAGCGCACCGAGTCGGCACGGAGTCCCAAATTCAGTTCAGTTGTGTTCCAGTGCCGCTTAAAGGGACCTGTGAAGGTACCTTTTCTGGAGGGTGAGTGATACTGACATGAAGTCAGTACTTTATTCCTGGAGAAATGAGACAAAATGTTGAGGGCAGATTTTATGGATTTGCATTCACTCATTTGCTGAACCGCTTAATCCTGGGGTCCAAGGTTCGCAGGGAGGTTGAAGCCCATTTCAGCCAACTCTGGACGAAAGCAGGGTACCCCCTGAACAGCTCGCCAGTTCATCGCAGTGACAACACACAAAAATTCACACTCACACTTAGGGGTAATCCAGAATAGTCAGTTAGTAATGTACATGTCTCTGGACTGTGGGAGGAAACCAAAGTAACCAGAGGAAACCCACACAAGTACTGTGAGAACATGCAAACAACACACAGAAATGCCTTCTCTGACCTCAATGCTGAAACCCAGCTCCTTCTTGCTCTATGGTAGACATGCTAATCGGTATGCTAATGTGCATCCGGTCATCTCAAGATATGTAAATGTGAGCTTTGCCTAAAGAAGCAGTCACACCTTGCCGGATAGATTAAACAGACATCCAACACAGAGCAACATTTTCAATCTATTCATCTCCGTTTGCATGCGCTTCTTGTCTGTTTCTCGTTCAGCGAATCAATTCCTTGTCAGGCGAGGACCGTTCAATCCTGGGAAAGGTTTTGCACATGCACAAAACTTGGAACGGACTCCACCAGGCAAACACTGCTCATGGCTTCACCTAGAAACCTTTTGAGCAAGAAGGTCCTGGTTTCGAATCCCAGGCCTTATGTGTGAATGTGTGTGTGTGTGTGTGTGTGTGTGTTCCTTGCCTTCACCCAAAATCAGCTGAGATAGGCTCCAGCCTCCTCTCAGCCCTCGAAGGATAAAGCAGTTTGGCAAATGAATGAACAGATTACAAAAGGGTTACCTAGGCAACCTGAGCCTGTAACACTCTCTCTAAATTTTTAGTGTAGGAACGAACGGGTAGCTACTGTTTCTGAGTCTCTTGTGCATTAGTGATGTGGTTACAGCAGTCACATGACCACACATGAGGATATTATCAGAGTTAACAAGAAGAGCTTGCTACCCTGCGATGGCCTGCCAAGCTGTCCAGGGAGTACTCTGCCCTCGCCCAAAGTTGGCTGAGATAGGCGCCAGCTTCCCCGTGACCCTAATTAGGATTAAGCGGTTCAGAAAATTATGAAATGAAGCAGAGCATTGCTAATGCTAGCTGGTCAACTATAACACTTCTATATACACTTCAACTGTAGCACTTGCTAGATGCAAGCTGTGCATACTCCAGCTACCTTAATTTGCTTTTTCATTGTAACAAGTTCATACACCAACACCGTGTTCCTCAGTGACCATGTAGGCAAAAGTGAATCGGCACAAATCAGAGAAGAAATAGTAGAATATATTTAATTGATAGGCTCAACAGTAGATTACTTAAGCACACTTAACTTGTATGTTTTTACTTTGTTTATTATTCTTGCCATGTGAGTAGTGTATAGAATGGCTACACCAAAATTAGTCCCAATTAATAAATTATTTAAAAACAAAAAAAAACCTTCGTTCATTTGATAGAACAGGATTCAATTATCCAACTCAGTTGAAAAAGATCTAAAGTTCCCATCGCTCCAGATTATTAAAAACAATCATAAACCTCTTCAATTGAGAGCATCAGACTCACAGTGTGTGTAATCGATGCTCTGAGTGACGCACACTAACTGGTTTTAGCGCCATTAGCATTATTGAGTGCACAGCATGAGCGCTCTATGCTTTGCTCAACCCTGGTTGGTGAGTTCAGGAATATAATGAGATGTGGTTGCTAGGCAACAGGGAGTCAGGCAGCAGGGGATTGCAGGGGTCAGGAGAAGGGGACAATGAAATACGGCCTTTATGACCACCGCACTCCCCATTAATGAGCAACGCTGTTCACTGATAAAGAACAAAAACTGATCCGGGATCAGACACCACGGTCCGGTCCAAAAGAATAATTACATTACTATGCACAAATATATATATATATATATATATATACATACATACATACACACACACACACACACATATACACACACACAAAACAAATTTTATATATATATATATATATATATATATATATATACATATATATATATATATATATATATATAAAAAATAACACAAATTTATAATTATATATAATATAAATATATGATAATATCAGATATTTGTTTTAAAAATTTTTTTATAATAATATACAAGACAAAGAGGTCCAACATCGATCAGTGATGATTGCAGACATTCTGTTACAGACGGAATTCAGATTTATTTTTAAAATGTTAAAAATTGTTTTCAACTCACACTTTTTTCCCTGCATGGTGGAGAATTAAGACTGAAGTAAAAGTACCTTTTATTAATACCATTCTGAAAAGTAAGTGTGTGTGTGTGCGCGTGTGTGTTGCCCTTCAGGTCAGCGGAATGAAAAGTTGTGAATGGGGGGAAGGGAAGAACTTCATACCTCTCTCTCTCTCTCTCACACACACACACACACACACACACACACACACACACACACACACACTGTGTAGTATTTAAAATATTGATATATCTCAGTTAATCATATATCCTAAAAGTTCCTCCATTTAGATGATCTAGATACATAATGTTTGTAGGATATGGAGTCCAGTTTCAGTGTGACTGGGGTCTCTCTCTCTCTCTCTCTCTCTCTCTCTGACACACACACACACACACACACACACAC
>JAOUQZ010000027.1:1401912-1421665 GCA_028564935.1 Neosilurus hyrtlii
TCTCTCTCTCTCTCTCTCTCTCTCTCTCTCTGACACACACACACACACACACACACACACACACACACACACACACACACACACACAGGAGACACGTGTAGAAGGATGGGTTCCTTCCTCCTCCACCCAACCCCAACCCAGCTTTCCTGAACCCCACAGGTCCTGTTTGTATTTACACTCTTTTTCTATCCTGTTTTTCTCTCTCAGTGTTTACTTACCTCACCCCCGCTTCATCCTCTTTCTATACATTACACTCACTTTACTTTTGATACACACACACACACACACACATAAAGTATACCACTTTCACATTTTCACTAGAAGTGTATCTAAAAGAAGGAAAATGGAATGAAGTTAAAGAAAGAAAAAAGAGTGATTGGTAGCCAATGAAAAGAAAAAGACAGAATAAGGAAGGAGATTGAAAAAAGAAAGAAAAAATAGACTATGAAAGAAGGAAAGAGATGGAAATAGAAATAATGTAGATAAGAAAGAGGAAAAGAGGATGTAAAAAAGGAGGGTGAAAGAAAAAGGATTGAGGGGAGACTGAAAGAAAGGAAGGTCTGAGACTGAATAAAGAAATAGATTACAAAAAAGACTGAAAAAGAAGTAAAGAGATAAAAATAGAAATAAGGTAAATAAGAAAGAGGAAAAGAAAAAGAGTAAGAGTGAAAGAGAAAGGGGACATGGAAGAAGCGAACAAAAGGAATAAAGAGAGAGAAGGCTTTTCTCGGACTGTAATCTCAGAGCAGTGTTGGTGTTAAACGATGAATAAATAACTGAGTAAATGAATGAATGGAGAAGTGAGAAGCTTCAGAGAAAGGGGAAGGACAAAGAGGAGAACTCTTTGTCTCAGGTCGACTCCCATATGAGTCACGGGAGCGCCTCCACGGGTCAAAGGTCAGGTAACAGTCCACAAAGGGCAGGTGGGAGGAATTCGGCACTGCTGAGCACAGACCTTTAACGCTAAGCTGTTTAAGACGAAGCCAATTAGACCTAAAGCTTAGCTGAGAAATAAATAACGTCTCGGGATACAAACAGGGAAGAGATCCTTTCAGAAACGGAGAAAGTGATGAGAAAAAGAAAAGAAATCATATAAAAAAAAACATCATTAAAAAGTAATACTAAAGGGGAAAGTCGCCCGAGTCTTAAAATTCACTTGTAATGAAAAGGAAGCAGTAAAATGGAAAAAAAGGAACTCTGTTTCAGAAACTCCTGGAGTGGAAAATTAACTTCGAAGTCTGGTGTTAATTTACTGCAGTGTTTATTCATTCACCCTTCTTCAGTAAGCACATCTGATGGATCCAGAGTCCATCCTGGGAACACCAGGCATGAGGTGGGAATTAGGTGTGGGTTTGTTTTAATGTAAAAGTTTGTGTGATCTCATGGAAATGATTCCTTATTATTTCAACATATTTGCACAAGCAAACATTTCACCCTCGTTACTACGATCGGTGCCTACAGGAAAGCTTTCTCAATTATTTATGGTAAGACATATTAGGAAACATGTTCGACACCGTGGGAACCTAGCAAGGACATAGTAAGAATATAGTAAGTATTGGAAGCTCCACTTTTTTTTATTTAGACCATGCCCCTGCTGCGGTCTTAGAAAGTTTCAGGATGCAGTGCTTTCTCCATGGTCTTCATCGGAGTGTGATTGGAGGCTTAGGTTAATTATCCTTTTGAAAGACCTGCCCCCAGTTCTCCTTCAACTATGGGACAAATTGCCTCACAGGGTGGAATCAATGACTAAGTTGCCCAGACACTGAAGCAGCGAAACAACCCCAAACCATAACATTCGCTCACCACTCTGTTCACAGCTGGTATAAGGTTCTTCTTGTTCACATGCGTCTTCTGACTGTGATTCTTCTGTCCAGAGCAAAAAAAAACTACATAGGATCCTTACTAAACACCAAAAACCCAAAATATGCATTCGCCAAAAAATCAGATTTATAGAACCTCGCATAAGCAAACTTCACTTTGTAAATCGTACCCACTAGTGTGAGTAGCTGAATTCCCGCCCTGTACACGCCCTTTTTTAACCATAAATGGTCAGTACAAATCATCTCATGAATGCGGTCTGCATATAAATGAGCCTGGCATGCCATTGTTGTTGCGAATACCGATTGAAAGCAGGAAAAGAACCAAAAAAAGGATTTTCATCATGATGGAGATAGAAATGCTTTTAGGGAGGTGTAAGCCCGGAAAAACATGATATTTGGAGGCCTCACGTACCGCACGTTACCTTGAATAACTTGCAGGATCGGTTGGTGGTATCTCAGTCTAAAGTGAATCTAAGGTATAATTAAACGTGTGAAGGACATCAATAATTACAATCGTTCTTCTCACACTACATTTCTACACTCACCACCACACCGTGTGCGTCACCAATTCCCCTTTCCTCCAGAATATGTGTACGCATGGTTCAGAGTTTTTATACAGGTGCACACATTCCCCCGTCAAGTTTTTTATTTTTTTAATAGATCACAATCGTCGTGTAGAAAGTCCGCACCTTTCAGGCCCGTTTTGTGCGTATGCCACGTTTATAAATGAGGCCCCTGGTCTTTGCCTCTGTTCATTAGGAAACTGTACTCTTGCTGTAGTGGTATTTCTGGACAATAAAGGCTTTTTCCTGGAACAACTCCTATGCAGGTCAAATCAATCCTTTTTTTTTTTTTTTTAACTGTAGTCATGTGCACTTTCACACCAACAGTTGCAAGAGTTACCTGCAGACCTGTGAAAAAATTGAGGTTCTTGGGGATTTTTTGCATCAGACCGTCTGCTGTCTGCCTGAATTTGCTGGGTGATCAATCCTAAAAAATTCGGCAGTCATTTGAAGTCTAAACTACTTCCTTGGGATGTAATATTATTTTTACCATAACTTGGTATAGGAAAAATATACACTTTATAGCAAAATAAGTGCAGAGTTATGAGAAAAAGACAGAAGAAAGGAAGGTCAGAAAGTGTAGTGCAGCTCATCACTTTAATGTGTCTCTTTTCTGTGCCAGAAAATGTATTCAATTACATTTATGGCATTTGGCAGATGCCCGTATTCAGAGCAACATTTTTATCTCATTTATACAACTGAGCAGTTAAGGGTTAAGAGCCTTGCTCCAGGGCCCAAGAGCCTTGCTGGAACCACTGTCCTTCTGATCAGCATCTCAGAACCTTAGAGCTACCACTGTCCCGTTCATTCATTCACCACACTGCTTTATCCTGATAGGACCACGGGGAGGCTGGTGCTTATCTCAGCCGACACTGGGCGAAGGCGTGGTACACCCTGAACAGTTCGTCAGTTCAACGTAGAGTCAACACACACACAACTATTCACACTCACACCTAGAGATACAACCAGTTAGCCTAATGTGCATGTCTTTAGACTGTTAAAGAAACTGGAGTACCCAGAGGAAACCCATGCAAGCACGGGAAGGACACGCAAAGTCAGTATAGAAACTCGCTGAGCCTGGATCACAAACCAAACCCAGGATCGGGTTCTTGCTGTGGGGTGGACGTGCTAATCACTACGCCACCGTGCCTCCTTTGTCAGAAATTTTTTTCCCAAATTTAACAACATAAACTCGCTACATTTATTCAATATCAATGTTACCAGCATGTCAGTGGGGATTGTTAGTTTTAAATGTTCATCATTCGATGCTCAAATACACAACCAGGCAGAACGCTGCTCTGAACTTCATTCTTAAAACACAGAATCACATGTGGTTTATTTACCAGACACAAAGCTAAATCCTGGACCGATTTCTCCAACTCAAGACTTAATCTGTGTTTAATAAAGCACATCTTTAAAGCCAAGAATCAACAGTGTGCCTGTGTATGCTTAGTGCTGCGACAACAAACAAACAAAAAAATAAGAACAGCTTGAATGTCTTAAAGCGCGTGTTGTGTGTTAGCAAACTGAACTAATCCTGAAGAAGTTTCACACTCTGGATTTAGAAAAGTAAAAAGTGTTTTCAACGTGTACTTGTCCCTATGTGAGCACTTTGTGTTGCCTTATTCTAGCATAGCAACCTCTCTCACTACACATACACACACAGGCACACGCACACACACCGCTAACAACGGCCACTCAGCAAACAACTTAATGCAAACAGCAAAACAAAGGCTGCACCATCTGGTTCGGTGGCTTTGGAAGTCACAAGAAAATGCAGAGCGAGTCAGACGTTCACAGTCTTAATCACACCGATCTCTGAATCGAGAGGAACCCTTTTCAGTGAATAGCGGCGTTCTGATGATATTTTAAAGGTTGTGCGTTTGTCATGTTTGCAAGCAGCGACAGTTTGTTTTTGTGGTACTGATCTGAGTTTGATTTTGTCCCGTTTTTTGTGCTGCTAGCTTCCTGGGCCGCAGTCTGTTTTAAACTAATTCAGAAACTAATTCAGAATTGCGTTCTTACCAGGAAAGCAGCCTGATAACATTTCTCAGTTTACGCTAGACTGCCTTTGAAGTTTCATGTTGAGTAAAACGTTTTACTGGTGATGCATAAAGCTTTAAAACGGATCTGCTCTGACATTTCTTATAATCTTCTGAAGCAGTATAACCCACATCGAGGTTTACCATCAATTTCTATGATCAGTTAGAATAGAAAATGTTTTCTTATAGCACCCCCGAATTCAGGAAAAAGGGTCAAAGTATCACTCTATGAATCTGATGAAGGGCAGCACCATGCTTGAAGGCTGCACAGTGGACGCTCGGAAATGCAACACGGAAATCTTGGAAAATCCCACTTCTCTGTGCTAGCTTCATATATTTGTTTATATATCTTTGATAAAGTACAATTTATAAATTACAAAAAAACTTTATTTTTTTCGTTTTTCAACTATTGTTGAGCACCAACAACTGTAATTAATAATAAAAGAAAAAAGAAAAAGATTGATTAAACCATAGATAACTAGAGCCAAGGACACGGCAGTCCCACTGTATATACAGTATAACTTATATAAAGATAAAAACTTTTACTGTATTTGTTTTATCTCTGATGCTGTGCGCAACCATACTGATGCAACGTTATGCCAATAAACCAGGAAGGAATGCAAATTTATTTATTATTTATTTATTTCTTAGTCATACATCATATGACATCATAGGAAGGTTATCTACGTTATAGAAAATAGTGATTTAGAAGAATCCTTGTTTGTACTTTTTACTATACACTGTGTGCACAATTATTAGGCAGGTGATTATCTTGACCATATCATCATTTTAGCCATAATTTCCAACTCCAATCCATATCAGGTGATGTGTATTTGTGTAACGAGGGAGGGTGTGGCCTAAGGAGATCAACACCCTATATCAAGGTGTGCATAATTATTAGTCAGATTCTTCTCCTCAGGAAAAATGGGCCAAAAAAGAGATTCTGAAAAGTCAAAAATTGTAAAAAATCTTTTAGAGGGATGCAGCACTCTTGAAATATCTAAGAAATTGGGGCGTGATCACAGAACCATTAAACGTTTTGTTGCAAACAGTCAACAGGGTCGCAAGAAACGTGTCGAGAAGAAAAGACGCAAATTAACCACCAAATATTTGAGAAGAATCAAACACAAGGCTACCAGGAATTACATTACACTTATTCAATAGTTTTAGAACTCCCACTTTTTTGTGAAATTGAAGCAGTTCAGGTCCAATGAGCTAAAAAACAAAAGGTAAATGGCTTATTAGAACAAAATTAGAAGAAAAGAACCGTACGGTAAGCTTCAAACCCTGGAATGCACTTCACTGTTAGTTATAATTTTACAATTATAGATTATTAAACTGCCTCTTGCAGCCAGATGCTGAATTACAGGCTAGTTTTGCGCAAATAACATTATTACATTAATTAAATAAGTAATCTAAAGACTTCTCACCGTCTAAATTGTTTTGAGCATTATTGTGACTGTTAAATGATACGAATTTGTATAAGCAACAGTTCTGGGACAGTCGGTTTCCCTGTTTAACTGTAATACCCAGAGGGCCTCAAGTGTTTCTAGGCCTACTTGCTAAATTGCTTGGGATCAGCCCCATGTTCCCCAGTCCCTATGTTCCCCAGTCCCTGGGGTTAGGGTTAGGGAACATAGGCACTGGGGAACACAGAATTGGACCTATTGCTTCCTTGTATGGAGCACCAGGCAAGATTGCCATTGCATGCTTGTGAAGGTTCTCCAGTTGCAACTTTGCAGAGACTGTTACAGTGTACTGACTAAACGACCTTAAAGAGGAATAAAACACTTGTTAAAAGTTAATCTCATTTAAATCTCTTGATCGGCTTCTTTCTGTGTGCAAAACGTAAGGCCGATAGTTTCTGTTTTCTGGGCAGTTGTTTGAGAGCCGAGTCTCAGAATGATGAGGTCACGAATGCCCTGGTTAACATGTACAAGTATAGAACTTTGACACATTCATGCAGTGGCAAACTATATCGGCACCAGGATTTATATATTTAAGCACAAACACCTGAAATACTGAAAGAAGTGATGTTTAAACCCATGCTAAGTTGAGTACTGATGATGTCACCGTTCTGAGATTCAGTTTGCAAATAACCATTATTAAAGTAGCAGCTATCACTCGAAGATTTAAAACACAGACAGATTTTACTGTAGAGTTCTGACTGAGATTAACTTTAAACACTGCTGTCTTATCCTTTAAAAAAACAACAGCTTGAAACCATATCAATGACTGAGACAACACAGCATCAAAGCTTCCTAAAGATATAAAGTCTTTTGTTGGTTTTCTTCAATACATAGTCTACCTTATGTCCTGTATAATCTCCAGCCTGAACCCCACTGAGCTGGTTTGGGATTAAGTGGACAGGACCTGAAGGCAAAGCAACCAATAAATGCAAGACTTATGAGAACTTCTGCAACAGAGTTGGGAAGAAACTTCCAGAACAATATTAGATTTCCATGGTTGAAAGACGAGCGTGTTCAGCTACTCTAGTCAAACAATGTTCATTAAGTTGTGTTCAACCGGACAATTCCATGAATTCATTTTTACCTCTAGCTGTGTTTTTTTTCCAAAACTTTTTAACAGTAGTACATATAGGAACAAAGTTTTACATTTTTTTATACTGCCTGACCAACACTCTAGAAATGTGTAAGTCTCATCAGGGTTACAGAACGAGCTCAAAGCTAAATCGAACTGTTGTTAAACTGCTCTGTTAACCAGAACGACACCCAATAGCACCGTTTTATGGTTTTTCCCCTTAAAGCAAACCTGATTCAATCTGTAACTAATGCCCAAGGCTTTGAGTCACGAGTGCAAACACAACAAACTGGAAACAAGAACAACAGGCTGAACATTATTCTCAGTTAACAAAGCAATTAGTCATAGGCAGAATCGTGTTATTTATGGCGTTTTGGTCGATCCAGACTTAAAACTGTGAAATGAGCACGGGCTCTGGAGGTAAAGTAGGTCAAGACAGACAGGACATGTGGAGGACATGTCTGGACTGGACGGATGAGGAATGTCTGACGGAAAGATCAAAAGCGAAGAGGATCTGCTTTGATAAGTTGTGGTCTTGGTTTAAGAATGTTTCCTTCCTGTAGACTCATCAAAACCTGACGTCATTAAAAAAGAAAAAATTAACTGACGCAGTGCTGAGACCCCCACATGACCCAGTTCGTGTGTAAAGTCACGAACGGTTCAGGTTAGAGCGAGGGCAGGGATTCACACCTGCAGATTTAACTTCATTCATATGAAATTTTAAAGAAAATTTCTCTTGCTTGAGAAAAAAAAATGCCACAACACTCAAGTGAAATCCGGTTCCCTAAAGTGCTCAAGGAAACGTTTAGCTCACATGTGTTTCCACTCACAAATCTTCTGATGGTCCTGAAATCCGAAACCACAGGATCTGAACTCCAGTTACGGCACACCAATCACAACATGACTTTGTTCTGTACTTCTCCAAGTTTAAAACTGAAAACAAACCAGTTCAGAAAGAACCGGATCAGAAGAATCCATTTAAGACGTTGTGTCATGTCGGGTAACGAACAGTTTACCACCTTAAAAAGAACTGAAACGTCCTAACAGCTTAACTACAGAAATGACAGGGTGACTCTTGGTGATGTCATGGTGGCACTTAAAGGCAAATCCATTAATTTTCCAAACCACTTTATCCTACTCGGTCGCAGGAAAGCTGAAGCCTATCTGAGCCAACTCTGTGTAAAGGTGGTGTACACCATTAACAGCTCAGCAGTCCTTTCCAGGGCCAGCACTCAGACACAACCATCAGCCAATTAACCTAAAGTGCATGCCTTATGACTGACGGAGGAAACTAGAGTACCCAGAGTAAACCCACACAAGCATGGGGAAAACATGCAAACTCCTGACTGAAACGACTTCACAGAGCCCGGTACGCAAAGCCAGGACCTTCTTGCTGTGCCAAATTCAGCACTATGCAGTAAGATGTTAGCAATAATGAGTCACTGTGAGAAAAGAGAGATAGCATTTACAGTGCTTATTACACGGCTACGTGTTAAAGGAATCAATAATTTAACACACACACACACACACACACACACATATATATTGTTTTTGGTAATGATGTGCCCAATAGCAACAGACTGCTATAATTAAAGGAACTGTGACATGGTTGCTGCGCATGCACTGAATTACGAATTAGGATTTGTAAAAAGCATACGAACAATGGTGTATGACAATGGTATACTTCATGACTTTACTTTTCTCACCATGTTTTGTTTTTGCTAGCGCTTTGTCGGGTACATGTAGCCACGGATCCTGTCAAATTGAAACTACTCAAAAGCAGAAGCAGTTTACTGACAAAAACAGCTCAAGAAAGAAATATATGAAACAAACATGCCTGTACCTCTTCCGCCTGGGGATAAGAACTAGTAGCCACTGCCATCGGGCGTTTCTCATCTTGTGGTTCATTCATTCATTTTCTGAACCGTTTAATCCTAATTTGGGTCGCGGGGAGGCTGGTGCCCATCTCAGCCTACTCTGGCGAGGGCAGAGTACACCCTGGACAGCACGCCAGGCCATCTCAGCACAGAAACATGCTAACGGCAACTCAATGGCGTACTCTTTACAAACGACAGCAATGGTTCTTTTACATTCCTCTCACCACAGACAGTGAGAGACATGGGCGACAATAATATCGATTGTTAGATCGACAGATTGTAGATTGTCTATGAATAGATAATCCAGTTAGCTGCACTGGGGGACAGCAGTGACAACTCAGTGACAGTGGCTCTTGAACCCCCAACCTTCTCATCTTGTGGTCATATACTAAATAATCCCTCATACAAAAATCTTCTAAAAACAGGATTCCAAAATTTCAATATGAAATTATAACTTCTGAGTGGCAATGGGAAAAAATTTTTACTAGCAGTCAACAAATTTGATTTCTTGACAGGATGAAAAAGTTTCAAAGTACAGCACATGTACAGTATACGTGTCAAATACTGATCAATCAGAATTGAGAATTAATAGCCACATCAAAACCAAACCCTAACTTTATGAAACATTAGCCATGTTTACATCATCTTCCCACTTGTTTTTATAAAAATGCTGAACATCAAAAGGTCAAATGTTCTGGGAATGCCCCGAAAGAGCTGACCCTGCGACCCGACCCCAGACCAAGCAGAAGATGATGAGATATATATATATGTGCATATATACATATTCTATTACATAACAGGCCAATAGAATATTAGCTATGTTAGCTAGATATCATAGCATGCAAAATAACGGAACATCTCTGTTTGCTATCTTACCGATCTATAATAATCCTGTTATCCCACCCCCAAATTATTTTCAAGCAAGTATTGAAAAACTTAAAGAAGAGTTAAATCGCACGCCTATTCGACGTATTCGAACAAGAGCCATGTTCCTCAGTGTGTTCATTTCAGGTGAACCTTCCCTCTTAACCCTCTTACCTTCCAGGTGACCCTCTTCTTCTTAAGTTCATCACACTTCCTGAGTTTACAGATCTGATGTGCGACCTTCCTGTTGATGCAGCTGTTGCAGGTGCCGCAGTTCTCCGTTCGCATGCACGGCCCGCACACGCCGCACCTTTTCCTCTTCTTCCTCACAGGACCCTGGGACATGGAGAAGAGTCCGGCATGCTGGTGTTCGGTTTGGATGTACTGGCTCAGAGGAGACACCATGCACACTCCGCCAGGTGTGACGTCCTCTTTGTCCAGGGGGAATTCATAGACGTCAGGTGAAGACGGGGTGTGCCCATTCTGAGATTTGTGCATGCTGGGAAATATTTTGTTCTCCAGCCTAGGACTGGTGGTGGATGATGTACAAGGAACTCAGAAATGATTGGGGAAGGGTACCACAGCTCAGGGAAGTGCATACAGTCAGTGGTGAGGGTGCAAGTCCGAGGGATTTGGGGAAAGAGGGGGAGAAGGAAGGAAAGCGGCTGAGCCGTGACAGATGCTGCTACTGTTAGAGAAATGTGTTGCTCATTCTCATTCACCGGTATAGACAGGCGTTGAGTGGATGTAGGAGATGGAGCTCATCTCTCCGAAGGTCTGGTCTCACCTCAGGAACTTTACAGAAGCCATATCAGTTCAGAGCTCCTCCAGCCACAGATGGACTGCAGTATAAAAGAGAAAAAAGTACAGAACAATTAAAAGAGACGGCAATGAATTTGTTCTCAATAACTAACCCTGCGTCCACACTTGCGAGTAACATGTCACTCCTGACTCTTGTAGTTTGTTTCTTGTGGATGTTTAGGGAAGCACTTCCGCTCACATTTGTGGCCTCGCCATGACTGTCATTCGAACTTTCTTTGAATGTCTCTATTCATGTGTAATGAAGGTATGTATATTACAGGATATCTTAAAACCACAGTTACCACTTTTTCTTTTATATTTTTGGATCAATTAGTAGATGGAATCTAATTACACCTAAAGACCTAAAGTTGTGAGCAGGGAGCTGAAGAAACATCAGACCACATGCACACACAGTAGGACTGGTCTGAGTAATCATTCGAAGCAGTCGTCTGGACTTGTTACTATACCGAATTAAATAATTAACTTTAAAACAATAGTACATAAATAAATAAGCAGATTAAACAGAATTCATGAACAAATGAACCAAAGTGCTTGTGGTGTTGTTTTGTACAACTTCAGCCCTGGTGGAAAAAATAAATCTCCCGTTTACTGTCTACGGTCTGGAGTGAAAGAAGGAAACGTTAACTCTGAGTTACCTTTTCACTGCCCTCACTTGTATCACCTGTCTTGGTGGTTTAATTATCCATGTAACGAGTTCATGTTCCGTGTTGCTGTTCCATGTTTTGCTCAGTGAAAGTTTATCTGCCTACCTGAGTTAAATTATGTTTTTTGTTATGCTGTGTGAGTCTTAGCGGTGGTGGATGAGCCTGTATTTAGTGGATTTCACAAGTTTTTTATTTTTGTTATCACACACTATACATAACTGCCAATAAGCATCAAGTCAGTGACAGGGTCCAGACATGGGTGTGTGTGTGTAAGGGGGGGAGGGGGGGGGGTTTGGTCACAACTTGTAATTCAACACTGAATGACATTTCTCTGCAGGGGCAGCGGTATCATCACGCTTGTAAACCATCATGACGCTAATACAATATCACATAAGTGACGGTCACAGTCCATCACACTCATACACAGGACTTTCCCAAACCGTTCCCACAAATACGGAAGCATGCAATTGGCTATAACGGAACTCTGAGTGGCGCAACAGAACAGTGTTTACCCCATTATCCTGAAAGCGCAATTTGGAATCCCGATGGTGCCACAGGTACAGACATCCATGGCCAGGAGTTTGGGAGAGCAAGGTGCAGATTGAAACGATTAGGTCAGACGGCTCCACTTGCATTAGAGGAGGCCATGCGTTACGTCTTCGCTCCCTGTGCTTGATAGCTATTGTGTGATCTGGAGAGCTGTCTGGTGGATGACTAAGTTAGGGAGAAGATCTGAGGGGAAATCTTTTAGAACTGAGATCCACTCACACTGCAATGTTTTGCGTTGCGAAGACAGCGGTGATCCATACACGCCTTGTCTTCACATTCTTACGGTTGCTGATTTCACTGGTAGGCATGTATGGTTTAAAAAAAAAAAAAAAAAAAACAACAACATCTGCTTCTACCTCCAGAAGAAAAAAAAAAAACAAGAAAGAACCTTTATAGTTCTCAGACTGGAGTCTGTGGACTCTGCCGTCTTAGTTATTATTTAGTAATTACAGTCCTGAGACCAGAGAAACTGCACATTTATAGCCATTTAGACTTTCCTGTCTAAAATCCCTCCAGTTTAAAGCTGCTGTGAACTTCTTACTGGATCTTTTACATTAGGATGAAGATCAGAGGGTTAAAGATAGTGAGATGAAATCAGTGCATTGCATAAATATGATTCTCTCGATTTATATTTATATATTTGTATGTTTTATTGAACTTCTCTGTATGTTTGTTGTCCACAAAGGGTTTAAATATCAGAACTTCATGCACACACACACACACACACACACAAAACCCGCTACTGTCCTCCGTGAGACGTTTGACAAAGCGTCTACCTAAGCGTGGAACCGGCGCGCGTGCTCAGCTCCTTTGTCTGCCGGCAGGATCCCGCGCCACGCATCCCTGTGTTTGTCTCGCGCTCCTTCATATACACACCCCTGCATGTGTTACGTCATCTGTTCTTGGTAATAAACACCGACCTCTGGGGGGCTTTTAAAGGAAAGTGAGGAAAAAAAGAACAGAATTAAACCCGCGCCTGGATTGTCACTGGACACGTGGTGCACTTTTAAGGGGATATGATATGATATTATAAATGATATGATTATAATGATATTATATTATTTTTATGATGCCCTCTTTAGTGTGGTCAGTTCACACGCCTCCCTACTGGACATAAAGCGCACTGCACATCCTGCTGGGAATCGATTATATCCTGGTACACATTTCACACGTGCTCGCACGTTTCGACGCGTAATATGAGAAGTAAGGGGAAGCCACGTGAAGGAGCATTTCACCACGTTATACCCTCCTGCTGTGAACAGTGTTATATATTCAGCTCACTTCAGATAAATTAAGATCACATGTGCAAAAAATTTATTAATAAACGGGACATTTCTTCCTTCCGTCCTTCCTTCCTTCCTTAATTCGCCAAACTGCTGCCACCTCCTCCTCGGGCTGCGGCGAGGCTGGAACCCATCTCAGCCAACTCGATGCGAAGGTGGGGTCCACGAGTCCATCACAGAGCAAACACACACGACCACTCACACCCAGACCCAGGGGCAATGTGCTGACATGATCTTTTTTTTTAACACATTATTTTAAACATGAAATGAACACAAAGTTCCAAGCATGTGATTAGTAGCACTAGTCTCTGTGCAGAAGGTTTCATCTGGGGATTGAGAAAAGGAATACGGTCACTTCATAATAAAATAGCGCATGTGCTCAGTCATATTTATAAATAAACAGCATCTTCCGTTCCTGGTGCTCTTTACGAGCCCGGAGTCTTGTTTCCATCTGTGGTTGAAGTGGCCGTCTAAAATTAGCCGAACCATCTCGAACGATGACGTGCCACAAATACTGGGACTACTACGAACCTGAATTAGACAGAAACCGCGTTAAAGATACACAGGCCATGTTTACAATCCCTAAACTTCTACTCCTAAACAGATGGAGGTGCAGCTGGTTCCTAAATAGTTTCGGTCACAGATTCAGATTCCAGCCTTGTATAGTTAAAAAAAAATCCATCTGAAGCACCATTTGAGGTTTATTGTTGAGTACGGAGCAGCGTAATAAATATTTCAGTGAGGCTGAATTCAGGACATCACGTGAGCCGAGTTAGCAGATTGGAAGCATCTCAGTTCCATAGTAGATATTTTTAAACATCTGTATTTATTATAAACTGGATCTAACGACAAATTTGGGTTTATATTCAAAAGCCTAGACTTCACAGGATCCCAACAGCCTCCATATACAAAGCAGAATGATTCTCTCTTAGTTTACAGCTTACAGTATTTATATCTTTTTCAGAGAAAAGAACAGATTGTAGACCAGGAAAAGATTGAGAACAAAGGCCATTTAAAGGAATGTATTCAAAGTGCAAAACACCAGATGTGTTAAAACAAGTTCATCAGGGAGAGACAACGCCCGTGTGTTTACAAAGGAAGATGATCACACACAAGGTTTTGTACAGAAATATACTATATCATACTAAAACATGTTCATGTCCTGTGTGTACGAAGACATTTGCATCGCATCATGTATTTACCTCGTGAAATTAACGAGACAATAAGTACTAACATTATAATCACCCAATCTGGCAAAACACAATGACCCAAGTAAGAGGATTATACATATATAAATTATATTATTATAGGATCTATATTCACAGAAAAATCTGGAGGGGCACCTATGGACTGTAAGGTACCTCGGCGAGGCACAAATGGATTATTATAACCCAGCACAGTTATGAAATTTGATAATAAATATTTTGCCCTCATGTTACTGGATGTAATAATAACTTTGCGTTATAATATTAACATATAACTAATTTAATTACATTATATTTCCTACTGTTGAAGTCTAAACTGTACATCTGGAACAGTGATAAATCTACAAGTTATATTATGAATACATCTAATGAATATACATCCTTTGTACCTACTGAATAGAAGCAATCGTGCATTCTGATTGGCTAACCTACTACTAGGATATTACCACGTATACCATTAGTAGCTTTGCCTCTACATAAAAAACTGTTGCGAATCACGCTAAGCTACCCATCCACACTAACCGGACAGCTCTTCCATTCATTCATTTCCTTAGTCCATAAAAAGCTACAAAATTTGGACCGAAAGTTTTCGATAAGAAGTTTTTGTTTATTTATTTTTCCAGAATTAGATTTTTAGCCCACTAAACATGACTGGAACTGCCACTGTCACTGTCATGGGGAAGTCCATCGTAAGCAGTGTGAGGTGAGACCCTGTGCTCTGCTAAAAGGCTCTTACGTTAAGAATTTAAGTAGTAACACCTTCTTTATCATTTATTTCCAAGAATTTTTATATAATATTAAACATGTTTTATTTCCGATGTGCATGAAAGAAATAACAGTTATTCCACTCACTCCTTTTGGATATTCCTGACTGCCTGCTCAGCAAGCAGCTTTTCACCAGCTATCAGTGCATATCTGATTCAAGTTTGTTTAATAATTCCCACCCCTGCCAGATATTAAACTAGCAAGTCGTCCTGCTGGCGGCCTGACAAATCCAATAGGCAAAGAAGATCTAGTGTTCCTCACCAGTAAATATGAAGGAGGACTAATAGGTTCATAATCACACTAGTTGGCCAGTAGCTTAGTTTTGCTAAATTCCACCCCTGATCTGATATATAAAGATTTGGGTTTGATTAGCAGATGTGAGTAGGTATGGCTTTTCTTTAATGGCGAGATCAGACAACACGACTTCAGGCTTTTTGTAATACAATTTTGTTGCTGCCAACAAATTTTCAGATTAGGATTTTCAGGAGTGAAGGACAGGAAACGTACTGTGACATAATCGCAGAACAGCGTACCACAACACCCAGAGGAAAAGGTCCAGTGTGACAGAAAAAGTTCTTTTCTTGACTAGTAACGGATTCCTAAACATGTTCCTTGACCACCTTCCTGACGAGATTGAAGAACGTGAAGTCAAACTTGCTGAGTTGCAGGTCTTCCGACCGAGACGCGGCACAGGCTTACACCCCCGTGACTGCCTGATCAGACATGGTGATTTTGTGAGACAATAAGTTTGTGTAGTTGGGTCCTGAGAGTCATAAGAGGAAGAAACCGTAACGATGAGGTTATAGAGTTACACAGGACCTACAGCGCTTGTAAGTTCTGTTTCACTGTAAAACAGCATCTCGGCATTTACAGTGTCTCCAATAATTTCCTCTGAATACATCAGCACAGAGGAACTGAAATAGGCTGCAGAGGGGAAGCTGAAGCTTAGATTTTTTTATAATCTTAAATTTTTACCTTTGGTTCCCATGTAGTTACTGTTACAAATGAAAATGTATTAAACTCTCTCTTACACACACAACCTCAACCTCAACCTTCACACCTTCACGTTGTTTTACATCACTTCCCAAAAATCTTTGCACACAGTTACTTTCTCATTATTTCTATGAGGCATGAAACCTGATTCAGTTGATTTCTATAATTTTGCCCAGACCCCCCCCCCCCCCACATGCAGCAACCCAACTCAACTTGTGCTTATTCATGTGTTAAAGGAAATCAGATTAAATAACATTTTCTCTTGTTTAGAACCTTTTTTTTTATGCTGTATGCGTTAATTTTTTAAAGAATGCAACAAACCTGAATGAGATCCCGACATGCACGCGCTACGACTCGACTCGGAGCACGTGGCTCGTTAAAAAAAAAAAAAAAGAAAGAAAAAACGCACATGCATTTTCCCTCCCTACGAGTTAAATGCCTAGGGGCACGTCCCAAACCGCACACTAGCTTACTATGAAGGGTGGACACAAAAAACAAAAAAGAAAAGAAAAAAAAGGTAACAGTCGCGCGCTTACAGTTATAACCGAATAAAATGTACTTTATGTTTGCAAACAGAATATAATAACAGAATATAATACCAGGATATAATAACAGAATATAATAACCCTAAGAAGAGGTGATTAATTATTGATTAATTGTGCATTTGTTGTTGTTTTTCTTGGCACGTGCTTCCGAAGTGTCACCTTTTCTGCTTCTGCAATTAAGTTTTCTTTAATGTTTATCAAGCACGTGACAAAGGTGTGTGTGTGTGTGTAGCACCCCGCTGTTTGCGTGTGTGTGAATGGTTCAATGTGTTACAACTCACACCAACAAACAGTGAGTAAATAAAAACACAAACATCAGGTGGGGATCAAAGGCTCGCGCGACACACTGGAAAGTACAGGAGCTTCAGATAATCACCAATCCACGTGTATTGCACTAATTACAGCAGTGATGAGTTAATCACTTTCACTAGTAGGAATACACACTCACTCACACACACACACACACACACACACACAGCACTCAAAGAGCAACATATAAAGTAAAAACTCACCATCATGTTCTGCATCCTCAGCATTTATTATCTTAATTCATAAAATAAAAACAAAGTTTCTACATGAGATTAAAAAAGCATGACTGCTAATTAAAAAAAAAAAAACTAGCTGAGTCAGAAAAAAACAAATTGCAGTGAAAAGCTGCTGACCAAACAGTGACACTGCAAATTCATTCAGACTAAAAACCACATGGAGGGAAAAAGTTTGTGTCCATCTGAGCCCCTCCTTTAGTGTTCACTGCTTTTAGAGTTTATAAAGAAAAGAGAGGAGGAGGAGGAGGAGGAGGAAGAAGCGGGGCTGTGGGCCTGAGGGAAAGTGTGGAGTGGAGTTTGCTGGGAGCTGAGGGGTTAAATCTTGCAGGAGTGATACGACTTTTACGACATGAATGAAGCAGAAATATATATTATATATATATAAATATAAATATAAAACTGCACAAAAACTCGGCTGTAAAGTTTGTGTCATGGTGGATATACTATAACCAAAAATATACTAATAAATCACCAGAAATATTCAAATATTATAAAGTGTAAAGGTGCAGATCTGAAGCTGTGTCCAGTTTAATTATTTAATATAAAACGTGTACATTTTTTTAAAATTAATTAATGGTCATTTTTATAATAAATTGTTCATTTGTTACTCATTCTCACTATTACAACAGATCAAGAAAACAAAAACAAATTTATCTCAGTACATAAGTATCTAATTATATCAAATCAAACTGGATAAAATACAGCCTCCAGATAAGCACAGAAACATTCTGCAGGAAGATAAACACCACAAAACAGCTTTTAAGAGCCAAAGTGAAGACATTACAACTTTCCTCCATTTGGATAATCAGATCTGGATAAGACTCTATAAAGGATGTGTAGCACAGATAAACAAAAGCAACCTCAGAACCTCAGAGAGCACGAAGATGGCAGATCAAGGGTCTGAAATCAGAAAATCGTAGTAACTCATTCTGCAAAACAATAAAAAGCTGCATCCTCAGGTTCAAATCCCGGTTATAATAAAATAAAAAGATAAACTAAACTTTACTAAGAAATACAATTTGACGTAATCCTTCAGCAAAGTAAAAAAAAAAAAAACAACAAAACAACACTCAGATCTAACACGAGTCAAAGTATATACAGAGCCAGAGCTTATAATGAGTCAGAGTATATACAGAGCGAGAGCTTATTACAGGTCAGGGTATAGACAGAGTCAGAGCTTATTATGAGTCAGAATATTTCCAAAATCAAACCTTATAACAAGTCAGAGTATACAGAGTCAGCTTATTACGAGATAGGGTATACAAAGAGTCAGAGCATATTACGAGTCAGTATATAGAGTCAGAGCTTATTACAAATCAGAGTACATACAAAGTCATAGCTTATTTCGAGTCAGAGTATAAACAGAGTCAGAGCTTATTATGAGTCAGGGTATATAGAGTCAGAGCTAATTACGATTCAGAGCTTATTATGAGTCAGAACTTATTAACAGTCAGAGTATATAGAGTGAGAGTTTATTATGAGTAAGGGTGTATACAGTCAAAGCTTATTCTGAGTCAGAGTATTTCCAGAATCAGAGCTAATTACTTGTACAGAGTAAATACAGAGAGTCAGAACTTATTACTTGTCAGAGTATATACAGAATTGGAGGTTATTACAAGTCAGGGTATATACAGAGACAGAGCATAATACAAGCGAGACTATATACAGAGTCAGAGCTTATTACGAATCAGGGTTTATAGAAAGTCAGTTTATTACCAGTCAGGGTATACAAATAATCAGAGCTCAGAATATTTCGAGTCAGAGTATATACAGAGCTTATTACAAGTCAGAGAGTATACAGAGTCAGAGCTTTTTCAAGCCAGAGTTTATTATGAGTCATGGTATATAGAGTCAGAGCTAATTACGATTCAGATTATTATGAGTCAGAGCTTATTAACAGTCAGAGTATATAGAGTGATTAGTAGTCAGGGTATAAGCATAGTCAGAGCTTATTACGAGTCAGGGTATATACAGAGTCAGGGTATATATAGAGTCAGAGGTTTTGACTATTCAAGGTATTTTCAGAGTCAAAGGTTATTATGATTAAGGGTATATACAGAGTCAGAGCTTATTATGAGTCAGTGTATATACACAGCTTATTACGAGTCAGGCTATTTACAGAGTCAGAGCTTATTACGTGTCAGAGAATATAGAGTCAGGGCTTATTACGAGTCAGGGTATATAGAGTCAGAGCTTATTATGAGTCAGTGTATATACACAGTCGGCTTATTACGAGTCAGGGTATTTACAGAGTCAGAGCTTATTACGAGTCAGAGAATATACAGAGTCAGGGCTTATTACGAGTCAGGGTACATACAGAGTCAGGGCTTATTATGAGTCAGTGTATATACACAGTCAGAGCTTATTACGAGTCAGGGTATTTACCGATTCAGAGCTTATTACGAGTCAGGGTATTTAGAGAGTCAGAGCTTATTACGAGTCAGAGCTTATTATGAGTCAGGGTATTTACAGAGTCAGAGCTTATTACAAGTCAGGGTATATAGAGTCAGAGTTAATTATGAGTCAATGTATATACACAGTCATCTTATTACGAGTCAGGGTATTTACAGAGTCAGAGCTTATTATGAGTCAGAGAATATACAGAGTCAGAGCTTATTATGAGTCAGTGTATATACACAGTCAGAGCTTATTATGAGTCAGGGTATTTACAGAGTCAGAGCTTATTATGAGTCAG
>JAOUQZ010000027.1:1421765-1435704 GCA_028564935.1 Neosilurus hyrtlii
AGTCAGAGCTTATTATGAGTCAGGGTATTTACAGAGTCAGAGCTTATTATGAGTCAGTGTGTATACACAGTCAGAGCTTATTACGAGTCAGGGTATATACAGAGTCAGAGCTTATTATGAGTCAGTGTATATATATACAGAGTTAGAGCTTATTATGAGTCAGTGTATATATATATACAGAGTCAGAGCTTATTATGAGTAAGTGTGTATACACAGTCAGAGCTTATTACGAGTCAGGGTATAGACAGAGTCAGAGCTTATTACGAGTCAGGGTATATACAGAGTCAGAGCTTATTACGAGTAAGAGCTTATTATAAGTCAGGGCTTATTACGAGTAGGGTATAAACATCATCAGGGTATAAACATCATCAGAGCTTATTACGAGTCAGAGAATATACAGAGTCAGGGCTTATTAGGAGTCAGGGTATATACAGTGTCAGAGCTTATTATGAGTCAGTATATATACACAGAGCTTATTATGAGTCAGGGTATATACAATCAGAGCTTATTATGAGTTAGGGTATATAGAGTCAGAGCTTATTACTAGTCAGAGCTTATTATGAGTCAGAGAATAAACAGAGTCAGGGCTTATTACGAGTCAGGGTATATACACAGTCAGAGCTTATTACGAGTCAGGGTATTTACAGAGTCAGAGCTTATTATGAGTCAGAGAATATAGAGTCAGAGCTTATTATGAGTCAGTATATATACACAGTCAGAGCTTATTACGAGTCAGGGTATTTACAGAGTCAGAGCTTATTATTAGTAAGTGTATATACACAGTCAGAGCTTATTACGAGTCAGGGTATATACAGAGTCAGAGCTTATTACGAGTCAGAGCTTATTACAAGTCAGGGGATATACAGAGTCAGAGCTTATTACGAGTCAGAGCTTATTACAAGTCAGGGGATATACAGAGTCAGAGCTTATTACAAGTCAGGATATATACAGAGTCAGAGCTTATTATGAGTCAGAGCTTATTACGAGTCAGGGTTTATACAATGAGATCTTATTATGAGTCAGAGCTTATTTTTGATTTAGCGTTTTTTGAGCATTTGGTGAAAGTGTACAAGTTGATATTTATAGAAAGTTAGGGTTTTTGAGTTTATGAACGACTTTATTGAGATTTAAAGCTCCAGCAAATGTTCTGAAGAATCTGATTTTAAGTAATTGAAAATAAAGAATCAAACCCAGGAAAGTTTACAGAGTCAGGAGCTACAACATGCTGAGTCATCGCTTATAGAGTCAGAACTTAAAGGCTCGGCTTATATAGAGTCAGGACCTGTGAGGAGTTAAAGCCTGTGGAGAGTCAGAGCTTATTACGAGTTTGTGGTCTGAACCCACAAGTGACTTTAAAATAAAAATTAAAAATATCATCAGTCGTAGAGTTGATTAAGAGTCAGAACCTACGAAGAATCATCCTTCAGCAACCTGAAAAAGAAACTTTAACATGGTAATATTTGGGTTGTTTCTGTTTGTTAACTGTAAAGCAGGCAGTAATTAAATTTTTGATGAAGTTTAAACTTGATTTTATTTTGTATCACTGAAAAAACAGGAAAGAAAAAACAAACCAACAAACAAAAACACAGCAAACAGAAAATATCCAGTGATAAACAGCCGTCAGGGTGTTTCAGTGCTAATCGTTCCTCACTGGACTCAGATATTCACCAATCAGTGAAATAGTTGGGGTCGAATTACCTTCAGAGGTACATTCTGGTTTTAAGACGTGTGTGTGCGCGTGTGATGAATCTGGCCAGATGTGCTCGTGTACAGTATTAGAGGATAATGCGGTTGAGGATATAGCACCGATGTCGGATTTGTAATGGTCGTGTCTCAGCAGTGAAGCCATTACTAAAATGGAGTACTAAGTGCACGATCAATAAGAGGGCGGGGTTACTTTTACGGTGGCATGCACTAGATAGCAATCAACTGACTGTAAACGTTTTATTTGTAGTAACAGCCCCTATACCCACCTTCCAATTATTTTTAATAACAGGTACAGATATCCTTGTTGTATCTGGAATAAGATGTAGCCTGTAACCATCATTTATATCAATATTTAAAGCTTTAAATAAATAAAATACATACATATATTTATAAACACAATAAATCTAAAAACAGTAAAACACAAGCAAGACATCTTCAAAAAAAAAAAAAAAAACTAAACGCAAACATTATGCATAATTTATACGAAGTCTAATTACAGACGGAGCAAATTTGTTAGATTTCTTAAACATGTAATAAATTAAAGCTATGAGTGCTTATTAGCGCTAACTCTGGGCTAAACAACACGCTAGGAGGAGCAGTGTGTTCCTCGGAATGTATCATCCAAACTAATAAACCAGCGGCCATGTATGTTTAAAGGAATACTATTACCCAAGGAATGCTAACGTCGCTACTATGTAGCATGAAAATGATGTTTCTCGTTTGAATTAGCATCCGGATGATCAGTATTATTATTAGCATTCCTTTAAATCCTGAAAAATTTACTCCCACTTAAATCAACCCAGTACTTGTATTCTCCATTTCCAAGTCCCTGTCGAACCCCCCCACCCCCCACCCCACACACACACACGCCGTAATGTCCCGCTGTGCGTTCGCTGTCGTCGGAGACGGCAGGAAGCTGGAGGGAAGGTCAGCCTCTAGGTCCGCACCTGGAACTTTCCCGCCTTGGTCATGTACTTGATGCCTTTGAACGGCTTGTATTTCTCACCGTACATGTCCAACCGATTTACCTTCAGGCCTTTAGGACAAAAGAGAAAAAGAAAGAGAACAAAGTGTCACCGAGAATCTGTACTGTATAATACGTTACCATGGAGACGGGATGAGACACGCATAAGCTACATTTGCATGTGAACCCGGACGACCTGGGAAAGATCAGAGCTGAGCGCCGGCAGAGTGGAGACCGTACTCAGGCCAAGTGCACCAGCTAGTGGTCGAACCGCAGCATGGCGGACTAGATATTTGTATTATTCTGATTCATTGCTCATTTTTTATTTAACAGCTGCAGCTGTGACAGATACTATTTAGTTACTATATTACTAATAGTTACTATTTCTACAGTATTTCTGATAGGATGGTAGGAGATGATGGGAGGTTTTCTCTAATCACAGGTTTATTCAACATTCCAGTGTCAAAGCTGTGGAGCAGTCAGAAGTGAAACCTCGTTCAGGACAGAGGAGTTTACACTGTTTGTTGTTTTGTTGGGTTTTTTTGGTTGGCGTTTGCATGTTCTCCCTGTGGCTCCATGGGTTTCCTCCATATACTCTGGTTTTCTCCTACAGTCCAAAGATTTGCACATTAGGGTAACTGACTGTTCCAAACTGCCCCAAGGTGTGAGTATAAATGGTTGTGTGTTCTGGGGATGTGCTCAGGGTGTACCCCGCCTACACCCGAAGTTGTCTGAGATGGGCTGCAACCTTCCCGTGACCCTAGTAGGATGAAGCAGCTCGACAAATGAATGAATGCTTTATATTTTTTGGTAATATTGCAAGCTGTTTTTTATTCAAATTTAAAGACTCTTTCTAGCTGCTATAATGAAAACAAGAAAAGGAACTAACCTGATTATCAAAAATAAATGTAGCTATAAATTTAACATATCTATATAATAGCTTATATATTGATTAGCACGTCTGCTTCACCGCAAGAAGGTTCTGGGTTCAGGTTCAGGGCTCGGCAAGGGCGTTCTCATGTTTTCCTTGTGCTTGCATGGGTTTCTTCTGGGTACTTCGGTTTCCTCCCACAGGTCAAAAACATTCACATTAGATTAACTGGCAGTTCCAAATCACCCCTAGGTGTGAATGTGAGCAGCTGTGTGTGTGTTGGTTCAGTACATGAATGAATGACTGATATTATATAGCTATATATTTAAAGTCGATAATCTAGATTTAATTGAAAATCCCACGTCAGTATCGAAGTATGTTCTGTGTCACCACACCGACCTGAAACTGATCCTACAAGGCGAACGTGCGAGACTGAGGATCTGTTAGCGAGTCGTACCTGAGATGGCCATCTGCTGGATCTTAAACTGGATGTTGATGGTTGGATTCTCGTCTGGTTTGGAGGCTCCGGCCTGCAGGCACATGGTGCCCTTCAGACTGGGCAGCTTCTGTGGGTTGATCTTCCCCACGTCCCACGTCAGGAGCTGTACACACATCCAACACGACAGTCATACAGATCATGTGGTGGTCAATATTAAACGCCTTCCTATGGCTTGGTTTCCGATAAAACGTTTAATACAGACACAGAAATATTTCACTAAATTAAAACTGAAACAGTTTTTATACATCACCATGGCAACACGCTTCAGATATAACTACTGGAATAACTCTCGCTAGAGGGAAAAAAACCTAGCTTTAATCACGCAACATCACTCGATGGAACCGCAGATGATTGACAATTAATTTTCCTATAATTTTTTTTTATTTTGTGCAAAACGGCAGTGGAGACCTGCTTCATGATCCCAAAACCTGAACAATTTGTAAATAAAACAAAACCACAAACTGCTGCAACCTGAAACTGGGTGTGGTCAAATATTTTACTATTGTAATGTTAATATTTTTGACAAGTATGATTTTTTAGAAAAACAATTTCCCTCTTTTTTGGCTGAGGTATTGCTAAACACACAAGTAAACAACACTGACTGAATTAGAGAGATTCAGAGAGATATACTTTATTATAGCATTAGCTAGCTAAGAGGCCAACAATACTTAAGCTGTATTTACAAGCTCAAGCTGAAGTTTCTCCCTGAAGTAGAAACTTGGATCGATACGAAATGAAATTAGCTTATAGTTTTTCGTACAAAGGCTTTTCTTAACAATTTACCAATACTTCAGAGGAACAATGTTGGTATTTATGGTATTTATAAACACCAGCCACATTAGCGAGTCCGCTTCAAACACATCTACTGTACCTAGCAGTACGTACTGCATGGTAGTTTGAACATGCTAACTAACACGAGTTCGCTAGCCAGTGCACACTGTGTTAGTGCGGTACCTTGGTGACGGGGTCGAAGGTGTAGGTACCCTGTGAAGAGTTGAGGCTGGCGTTGAGGACGCTACGCGGGAGCTGACTGCTCACCAGCACCGACTCCACGGCCTTCCCCATGGTCTGCTTGGGACCGAGCGTTAGGTCAAAGCGGCCCTGAGAGCTGCCTTCACGGAACGAGATGTTGTGCTTGACGTACACTGGGATGGCCACCAGGCTGAGGGCAGGAACACAGAGGAGGAGGAGGAGGAGGAGGAGCCATAGAAATTGGGGATTTAGAGCATTTTTTGTAATATTGTTGTCTATGAAAGGAATGTAAACAAGCTACGGAGTTGAATGCACGCTACCACACTTCCAGTTTATCAGAATATGTCTCCGCCCATGCCTGAGCGTCATCTCACTAATCTGACACTAATAATAATAATAATAATAACAATAATAATAATAATATCTGGATATTATCGAGTGTCTTGTTTGCCTCCTGTGATGTAAGAGTCCTGTGTGGACGTGAAAAGCTGAAAAACGTCAGAAAACAGATCTGAAATCGAGAAGTGAAGAAGTTGTTTCTCTCACTTCTGAGAGCTGACGTGGTAGGAGAGCAGCCGGAAGTTTCCGTCAGGAGGGATGAAGGACAGAATTCGCTCGGCCTCCCAACGTTTAAAGCGGACGCACGGGTGGAAACTCACATCGTCCAACAGCCTAGGATTCTGAAAGAGAGAGAGAGAGAGAGAAACAGGGTGAGAGACAGAGTGAGAGGGAAAGAGTGAGTGAGAAAGAGTGAGTGAGAAAGAGTGAGAGACAGAGAGAGAGTAAGTGAGAGAGAAAGAGTGAGAGACAGAGAAAGAGTGAGAGAGAAAGAGTGAGAGAAAGAGAGAGAGAGAGAGGTAAAAGTAAAGGATGAAATTAACAGAAACGTTTCTAAACTCTCACACCTTTGATCAGTAGCTGAGACGTAACAGGAAGCAGAATTTTTTATATTTTAATAATTCTTAAAATATTATACGGAGGAAATCAGAAACCATAAACAGCCTTTTAACCATCATGAAAACTTGCGGCTATTTTACAGGCGATACCGAAATCACAGAGCTGGTGTATCTGTGGGTGAATTACACGTGTCGGTTCACTCTACCCAGAATCCTGTTTGATGTTTTTGAAGGACGTGATCACTTCCTGTTAGCGCTCTGAGCAGTAAAACTCATCTGGAGGTCAAACACGGAAGCTTTCTACAAAACGTTTCATGGTTTCTCTCCTGTGAGCTTCAATGTGTGCTGCATTGTAACAGAACCTTCATACGATCTTTCTCTGAACTACTGGATCAAATATCTTCTTATCTTTAAAACCTGTAGTGCGGGACGTCACTGCGTTGTCATGGGTTGTATTTAAAATATTGCCAGCGTTAATACTTAGACCTCTTGAAACATTTCAGGATTGTGGTGTCCGGCTCAGGGACCATGAACAGACCTGATGGCAGCCTTCAAATTTCTCAGTGCAATTTTGCTCCGCCCATTCCTGGAACTCGCACAGAGTCGCGTATTGTTTAGATCAGACTCACCATAAACGATAGCGTGAGATCCGGCATTCCAGTTAGCTTCACGCATGCATCAATCACGCCCTGAATCTCCGCTGTGATCGTAGAACCTAAACAACAATGGAGAAGATTCAACATCAACAACAACAACTAATAATAATAATGATGATGATGATGATGAAATTAACACCACAAAGCTATCAGCTCATGAGGATGAGCACTTCCCTTCAGTGAGCACAACACCTGTAACTAATAACATCTTGAATGAATTCGTTTCAGACCATGCGACGGCCTGGCGTGCTGTCCAGGACGTACTCTGCCCTCGCCCAGAGTCGGCTGAGATGGGCGCCAGCCTCCCGGCGAACCCTAATTAGAATGAATTAGCTCAGAAAATGAATGAATGAATGAGTTTTAATGACCACACCCACCCCATTGACGCTGCTGGAGTTTTGAATTGCCCAGAGGGGGTTTATTACAGGATAATGATCGTCCCACTGTACATTATCCTGCTTGTTATACAGCTACTTACTAAAGAAACCCTCAGTTTTGCACAAAATACTGTGAATGCTGTAACTGACCAATCAGAATCAGGTACTAGACTTTTATCACTTAAATATGATGTCATGTTTAATACTTTTAAATGATATAATATTTCGTTCTTTATAAAAACCCCATGGGTGAATTTTTAAGGGTTTAATGGTTGAAGATGATTGGTGTGATGATGCCATGATACCTGATTTGTCGATGATGGCGTCGATCTCTTCCACCACGTCGAAGTAAGCCTCGTTGTTGGTGTACTTGACTCCGGTGCGTCTCCACGGCACCACCGAGAGCTGACCTGTGGGGAGCTGCTCTCCAACGTTAGTGCTTCCTGTTCAAAAACACGACACGACAGCTGATCGAGACATCCGGTTCAACAAACTGAGTATGTACTGCACTGAACTGGCATCATCTGAGTGGCCCTCCTTATCTCAGAATAACAGACATTTCTATTCATTCAAGAGACTTTCTCATTTCTGATTGGTGGAAAACCTTTAAATAATGTGTGATATTGCGTCGCTGACGTCGAGTAGTTGGTATAACTGACGCGTGACAACTGCTACAAAATGCTGACACTGGAGGCTCGGACGGCCTGTGATTGTGTGGTTGCTATAGAAACGATGGTGATATTAATACGGGCGTGTTTGAAAGCCACAGCTACAGTCAGAGACGGCGGGGTGGTGTAGTGGCTAGCATGTCCGCTTCACAGCAAGAAGGTCCTGGGTTTGAGTCCCCGGGATCAGCGAGGACGTTTCTATGTGGAGTTCGCATGCTCTCCCTGTTCTTGTGTGGGTTTCCTCCTGGGTACTCCAGTTTCCTCCCACAGTACAAAGACATGCACATTAGGATAACTGGCTGTTCCAAATTAACCCTGGGTCTAAGTGTGAATGGCTATGTGTGTGTGTTGGCCCTGTGATGGACTGGCGTGCTGTTCGGGGTGTACCTCACCTCCACCCAGAGTTGGCTGAGGTAGGCAGCAGCCTCCCCGCAACTACTGTAGGATTAAGTGGTTTTGAAAATGGATGGATGGCTAGTCGGAGCCTCTGTTACACACACATAAATATATAAAACTAATCTACACCACCTGACCAATCAGAACCTGGAAATCAGGTGACTGCCATGTCGTCAGGGTTACCTGTGATGGTGTTGACGACAGTGCGCAGGATGGTCGGAGGTTTAATCAGCTCTTTCAAGATGTTGGACTCGGTGGCCAGAGGGAAGCCATTATCCAGCATCTCCTCCAGCAGCTCGTACACCACCACCACGTTGTCTTTAATGGCCACCTCGGTGCACACGCCAAAATAGTCCTGGTGAGGAATTGTTTTTGTTCGTTATCACGACTACAATCATTACAGCTCAACTCTCGAAGGTTAAAGGAAACATTTAAGACCCTGTACTATTATAATTATTTTTAAAGTTGATGTGATGCACTTAGATGAAACATACACACACACACACACACCTGAAATGTGTCGACGACACGATGTAGGAACTCAATGACAAACAGAGGAGGAACCTCGCTCTGGATCACAGCCACGAAGTAGATGCGATGTCGGAGCACGTTGATGAGGTAGTGGTGCGGCGTCGGGATCACCGGCGGAACGTTCTCTGGCTCGCTGGCCCGCTCCTGTGCCTCGAAAAAGTAATCGCACACAGATCGGCTCACCACGCTCTTCCAGTGCTTCTCCAGGAAGATGTCTCCCGTGGAGTTCACCAGAAACAAACTGTGGATCATCTTCTACAACGCAACTGCCTGAAACCAAAACAACCAAGCAGTGTTAAGAGTGAGCGGTACAGGGAAACCCCGGGAGTGCCAGAACACCGTGACCATACAGACCTGGTCCTGAGTCAGGGAACCAGAGGAACCTTTAAGTGCATTAAATCAATCATTATGTACAGAGAACTGGATATTACTATAAAATAAACCCTGACACTGGGATCTTATCTCACCTTCCTCTACCTTTAAAGTTGTGAAGTGCCCTTAGGCAAGGTACCTAACCCCCAAGCGCTCTCTGGGGCGCTGCAATGTGGGGCAGCCCACTGCTCCGTGTGTGTGTGTGTGTTCACATTGAATGGGTTAAATGCAGGAGTATATGAAAATCAACAAAATGTTCTCCCCGTGCTGGTGTGGGTTTCCTCTGGGTATGCCAGTTTCTTCCCACAGTCCAAAGACATGCACCTTAGACTAATTGGTTGTTTCAAATTAACCCTAGGTGTGAGTATAAGTGTGAATGTAGGTGTGTTTTGATCCTGAGATGGACTGGCCAGTTGTTCAGGGTGTACTCAACCTGTTCCCAGAGTCGGCTGAGATAGGCACCAGCCCCCTGCGTCCCTAGTAGGATTAAGTTCAGCAAATGAATGAATGAATAGATAAATGAGGTCCAGTGTATGAAAGTGTCTGGAAAAGTCTTTGTGTTAAAGAATAATTGAGGTATGTATTTTTATATATATTTACATACATATACAGTCATTGACCAAAGTCTTGTCGCACATGTGGACATTCGTGTATAAAAGCCCGTATCTCACCAACCTATTAACCGATTTTCATCAACTATGACTTAAAATAACCCTCTGATAGTATTGAATATTATGTGCTAGCAGCAGTATTGGAAAGAAATCTTCTAATCTTAACAGCTTCTCAAATATAAAGATTCCTGTTTCTGCCTGGACAAAAGTCTTGTCGCAAAAACTTAATTTCACTTTCAAGACTTTATTTATTATAGAAAAATAATCAAATGGCATTGTTTAAAAGTAAATTTATAATACTGTAGCAAATCTAACATTAAATTTTTTTATTTCATCTCCATCTGCTTGTTCTGGGTCGGGTCGCGGGGGCAGTGAGGTCCAGACATCCACTGCCTAAGCAGTGAGGTCCAGACATCCACAGTCCCTCTCCCCAGACATCCCTCTCCCCAGCCACTTCCTCCAGCATCCAGGGGGACACCGAGGCGTTCCCAGACCAGCCGAGAGACATAGTCCCTCCAGCATGTTCTGGGTCGACCCTGGGGTCTCTTCCCGGTTGGACATGCCAAAAACACCTCACCAGGGAGGTGTTCGGGAGGCATTCTAATCAGATGCCCGAGCCACCTTAACTGACTCCTTTTAATGTGGAGGAGCATCGGTTCTACTCCTGGATGACCGAGCTTCTCACCCTATCTCTAAGGAAGAGCCCCGTCAACCTGCGGAGGAAGCTCATTGCAGCCGCCTGTATCTACAATCTTGTTCTTTCGGTCACTACCCAAATCTCGTGACCATAGGTGAGGGTTGGAACGTAAATTGACTAATAAATTTAGAGCTTTGTTTTTCGACTCAGCTCCCTCTTCACCCTGCTTTACAGCAGAGGCTGCACCAATCTGCCTGTTGACCTCCCGTTCCATCCTTCCCCCACTTGTGAACAAGACCCCGAGATTCCACCCTTGTCCAGCTGAGAATCATGGCCTCGGACTTGGAGGTGCTGATTCTCATCCCGGCCATTTGGCACTCAATGAGAGCTGGAGGTCCCGGCTCTATGAAGCCAAAAGGACAACATCATTTGCAAAAAAGCAGAGATGAGATCCTATGGCCACCAAACCAGAACTCCTCAACACCTCGGCTGTGCCTAGAAATTCTGTCCATAAAAATTATGAACAGAACTGGTGACAAAGGACAGCCTTGGCAGACCCCAACTCCCACTGGAAACGAATTCGACCTGTTGTTACCAATGCGGACCAAGCCCTGGCTCTGGTGGTACAGAGACCTAATGGCCCGGAGCAACTGGTCTGGTACTCCGTACTCCCGAAGCACACCCCACAAGATAGCCCAAGGAACACGGTCGAAAGCTTTCTCCAAGTCCACAAAGCACAGTGGGCAAACTCCAATGCTCTCCAGGAACCTGTAGAGTGCGTAGAGTTGGTCGAGAGTGCTGCAGCCAGGACAAAAACCACATTGTTCCTCCTGGATCTGAGGTTCAACTATCGGTCGGATCCTCCTCTCCGGTACTCCTGAATATACTTTCCCGAGTAAGCTGAGGAGTGTGATTCCACGATAGTTAAAACACACCCTCCGGTCCCCCTTTTTATAAAGGGGAACTACCCCTTTGGTTTGCCAATCCAAAGGTACAGCCACCGCTGACCACGTGATGTTCCAGAGATGTGTCAAACAAGATAGTCCTACAACATCCAGAGCTCTGAGATCTCATCCACCCCCGGAGCGCGACCGCCAAGGAGCTTTTTGACTACCATGGCGACCTCAGCCCCAGCAATGGGTGGACCCCCACCTGAACCCCCAGGCTCTTCCTCTTCCACAGAGGGCAAGTTGGTAGGATTGAGGTATTGAAGTATTTCTTCCACCTCTCGACAACAACCCCAGTTGAGGTGAGAAGCTCCCCATTTCCACTGTAAACAGTGTTTGTGGAGAACTGCTTCTCCCTGCCGAGGCGTCGGATGGTGGTCCAGAACCTTTTCGAGGCCAACCGATAGTCTTTTTTCATGCCCTTACAGAACTCCTCCCACACCCGAGATTTTGCATCGGTGACAGACCGTGCTGCAGCACGTTTGGCCTGCCGGTACCTGTCTGCTGCCTTGGGAGTCCCACAGGCCAAAAAGGCCTCCTTCAACAGCTGGACGGCCCCCCTTACCACAGGTGTCCACCACCAGGTTCGGGGTTACCGCCATGACAGGCACCAATGACCTTCCAGCCACAACTATGGGCTGCCACCTCAATAATGGAGGCACAAAACATGGCCCATTCAAATTCCATGCCCCCTGCCTCCTTTGGGATGTGGTTGTAGCTCTGCTGGAGGTGGGAGTTAAAGGCCCTTCTGATAGAAGACTCCGCCAAACATTCCCAGCAGACCCTAACCACACGCTTGGGCCTTCCAGGTATGGAGGGTGGCCTCCCCCACCATCGGAGCCAACTCACCACCAGGTGGTGATCAGTTGATAGCTCTGCTCCTCTCTTCACCTGAGTGTCTAGAACATGCGGCCGCAAGCCCGATGACATGACAACAAAGTCGATCGTTGAATTGCGACCTAGGTTGTCCTGGTGCCAAGTGCACTTATGGACACCCTTATGTTCGAACATGGTGTTCGTGATGGATAAATCATGACAAGCACAGAAGTCCAACAACAAAACACCATTTGGGTTCAGATTGGAGAGACCGTACCTACCAATCACACCCTTCTAGGTCACACTATCGTTGCCCAATTATATTATATATCCTACACAAGGAGGGACAGGGGGCTCGGTTTCCGGTACCAGTGTGAGGGACAGTGGACTCAGTGGACTCTGTTTCTGGTCCCACTGTGAGGGACAGCGGGCTGTTTCCAGTCCCTCTGTGAGGGACAATGGGCTCTGTTTCTGGTACCAGGGTGAGGGACAGGGGGCTCTGTTTCCCGTCCCAGTGTGAGGGACAGTGGGCTCTGTTTCTGGTACCAGTGTGAGCGACAGGGGGTTCTGTTTCTGGTACCAGGGTGAGGGACAGGGGGCTCTGTTTCCAGTCCCACTGTGAGGGACAGTGTGCTGTTTCCGGTCCCAGTGTGAGGGACAGGGGGCTCTGTTTCCGGTCCCAGTGTGAGGGACAGGGGGCTCTGTTTCCGGTCCCAGTGTGAGGGACAGGGGGCTCTGTTTCCGGTCCCACTGTGAGGGACAGGGGGCTCTGTTTCCGGTACCAGTGTGAGCGACAGGGGGCTCTGTTTCCGGTACCAGTGTGAGGGACAGGGGGCTCTGTTTCCTGTACCAGTGTGAGGGACAGGGGGCTTTGTTTCCGGTACCAGTGTGGGGGGACAGGGGGCTCTGTTTCCGGTACCAGTATGGAGGGCAGTGGGCTCTGTTTCCTGTACCAGGGTGAGGGACAGGGGGCTCTGTTTCCGGTACCAGTGTGAGGAACAGGGGGCTCTGTTTCCGGTACCAGTGTGAGGGGCAGTGGGCTCTGTTTCTGGTACCAGTGTGTGGGGACAGGGGGCTCTGTTTCCGGTACCAGTGTGAGCGACAGTGGGCTCTGTTTCCGGTACCAGTGTGAGGGGCAGTGGGCTCTGTTTCCGGTACCAGTGTGAGGGGCAGAGGGCTCTGTTTCCGGTACCAGTGTGAGGGGCAGTGGGCTTTGTTTCCGGTACCAGTGTGAGGGACAGTGGGCTCTGTTTCTGGTACCAGTGTGAGCGACAGGGGGTTCTGTTTCTGGTACCAGTGTGAGCGACAGGGGGTTCTGTTTCCGGTACCAGTGTGAGCGACAGGGGTTGTTTCCGGTACCAGTGTGAGCGACAGGGGTTGTTTCCGGTACCAGTGTGAGGGACAGTGGGCTCTGTTTCCGGTACCAGTGTGAGGGACAGTGGGCTCTGTTTCCGGTACCAGTGTGAGGGACAGTGGGCTTTGTTTCCGGTACCAGTGTAAGCGACAGTGGGCTCTGTTTCCGGTACCAGTGTGAGGGACAGTGGGCTGTTTCTGGTACCAGTGTGAGGGACAGTGGGCTTTGTTTCCGGTACCAGTGTGAGGGACAGGGGGCTCTGTTTCTGGTACCAGTGTGAGCGACAGGGGGTTCTGTTTCTGGTACCAGTGTGAGGGACAGGGGGTTCTGTTTCTGGTACCAGTGTGAGGGACAGTGGGCTCTGTTTCCGGTACCAGTGTGAGGGACAGTGGGCTCTGTTTCTGGTACCAGTGTGAGGGACAGTGGGCTCTGTTTCCGGTACCAGTGTGAGGGACAGGGGGCTCTGTTTCTGGTACCAGTGTGAGGGACAGTGGGCTCTGTTTCCGGTACCAGTGTGAGCGACAGTGGGCTCTGTTTCCGGTACCAGTGTGAGGGACAGTGGGCTTTGTTTTCGGTACCAGTGTGAGCGACAGTGGGCTCTGTTTCCGGTACCAGTGTGAGCGACAGTGGGCTCTGTTTCCGGTACCAGTGTGAGGGACAGTGGG
>JAOUQZ010000027.1:1435804-1452964 GCA_028564935.1 Neosilurus hyrtlii
AGGGACAGTGGGCTCTGTTTCCGGTACCAGTGTGAGGGACAGTGGGCTCTGTTTCCGGTACCAGTGTGAGGGACAGTAGGCTCTGTAATGGTTTTGGCACCCCAGGGGCTCTGGTCCATGAATGGCCTTAATCACACTGCACTGCTCCCTCTCTCTCTCTTTTTTCATGGACATCTGATACATCACTAAATATTTCATCATGTCCGGGTTCTGTCTCTCATGTACCCTCCACTCCTCTGTAACACAGTGAACATGGTTATGTGCTGCTTTAATCCTCTCCTCACACCACAGGAGCGTCTCGTGACTGTTCCCTGCTCTCATCTCACGACCACAACACGACATTTTCATGTATTTTCCTCTTTTACTTGTACATCCACAACAAAAACAACTCGATATTTAAACAGAGACACTTACAACAATCCCAGAAGATGTGTTCTGATTCCTCTGTTCTTCTCTTCACCTTTAAGATATGAATATTTCTTCAGCCAGGCGCAGATGAGAGATGTCCCTTTCCTTCGCCGTTATCCAGGTTTGAGGGGAAAATGCGTGACAGACGTCCGACTCAACCCATAGCAACGCACGCTGCCTCACTAACCCCGCCTCCTACCCAATACGATTGGTGTATAACGCGGAAGTAATCTAGAACAGCTTTTCAGGGGCCGGCTCTCAAAATGTCTTCCTGTTTCCTATACAAGGACACAATGTATGTTATGAAATAGCGAGTAGTGCACCCTAAGTAGTGCACTTGATCTTTAATCGGAACTCATTCAGGACATAACCACCGGGATCACGCTAAATCACAAGAAAAGATGGACGTTAAGAATGGCGTCATTAATTAAATTAAAATAAAACTACAATACACCTTTATGGACTGCCAATAATCTGTAATAATATATTAATAATTAAAAAGCTATATTTAAAATATTTAATAAAATATTAATAGACCAAGACTCATTAATCTAATAAAAACTAAACAATAAAATCATCTTTAAGAAAATATAAATAACTACATTTAAAAGAGGGGGGGGGGGTGAGAAAAAGAGAGATAAAGTGAGAAAGAGACAGTGAGAGAGAGAGAGAGAAAGAGATAAAGGGAGAAAGAGAGAGAGAAAATGAGAGAGAGAGAAAGAGATAAAGTGAGAAAGAGACAGAGAAAGTGAGAGGGTGAGAAAAAGAGAGATAAAGGGAGAAAGACAGAGAGAAAGTGAGAGAGAGAGAGAAAGAGATAAAGTGAGAGAGAGACAGAGAGAGAGATAGAGACAGGGATAAAGTGAGAGAGAGAAAGAAAGAGTGAGAGAAAAAGAGAGAAAGTGAGATAGAGACAGAGAGAGAGCGAGAAAAAGAGATAGTGAGAAAGAGAGAGAAAGAGAGCGTGAGACAGCGAGAGGGTGAGAAAAAGAGAAAGTGAGAGAGAGAGAAAGAGAGCGTGAGACAGCGAGAGGGTGAGAAAAAGAGAAAGTGAGAGACAGCGAGAGGGTGAGAAAAAGATAAAGTGAGAGAGATAAACTGAGAAAGAGTGAGACAGCGAGAGGGTGAGAAAAAGAGAAAGTGAGAAAGAGACAGAGCAAGAGATAAAGCGAAAGAAAGTGAAAGAGAGAGAAAGCAAGAGTGAGACAAAGAGAAACAGGGTGAGAGAGATAGAGAGTGAGTGACAGAGTGAAAGTGAGAGAAAGTGACCGTGAAAGAGGGACAGGAGAGAAGGTGAGAGTGAGAAAGAGTGAGACAGAGACGTTCATGTAAACTATTTATAGAATTAATTTATTAATCAGCTGAACCTCTTCATCCTCGGAAGGTTGTGGAGAAGCTGGAGCCCATCTTAGCCGACTCTGGGTGAGGGCGGGGTACACCCTGATTACACCAGTTCATCACTGGGCAACACACACTCACCTAGGGGCAATTTGGAACAGCCAACTAGCCTACTGTGCATATCCCTAGACTGTGGGAGGAAACCAAAGTGCAAGGAGGAAACTCATGCAAGCCTGGAAAGAATATGCAAACTCTACACACAAACGCCTGGGACTCGAACTCAAGCCAGTCTTGCTGTGAGGTGGACGTGGTGACCCCTACGCCACCATGAGCTCCAAAATAATAATAAAATTATTAAAACACTTACCTGAGAAATTAGGTTTAGCACCTTGCTGTCCTGGTTATCTGGCAGTGAATCCGGAGTCCATTCCAGGAACACTGCATGGGATGCCAGTTGGTCACAGCTTGGTTTTAGGAAATGGGAGAAGGCCAACAAATAAATTAAATAAATAAACACCCCCCGAAAGACACCCTACACGAGGAAACCAACACTGAAAGTGGAAGAACACACAAAACTCTAGATAGTTTATTGATTGCTGATTAGTGGCCGTTAGTGCAGCAGTGATCCAGTGGTTGGCGCCGTCGCTTCACAGCAAACAGGTTGTGAATTCATCTCTGTTGGTCGACTGGAGCTTTTCTGTATATTTATATTTGTACATTTTCCTCATGCCTGTATGGGATTCCTCTGAGTATTCTAGTTTCATCCCACAGTTCAAAGACTTCTGGATCAGGTCAAGGATCCAGACCTTGACCTGATCCACACCTGCGTGCCCATGGCTGTGCATGAACGTGAACGTCCTTCACGGCTTCGTTTGTTAACCCTATGATTGATTGGCGACCAAGGTGCACCTGCCTCCCAAAGGAAGTGTCCAAAAATGGTATCAGTGGTGATCAGTATAATGTACTTAAGGTTCCTTCGAACGGTTCAACTTGAAACCTCCAAATTAACAATGACACAAATCTAATTTTTTTAAAATACATGGATAAAATTTGTGTTTAGAAAATGGGTGTTCTTTTAACCTTTGCCAAGGACATTATTTTTAGTTAGATTTGTGTGTTGTTAGCCTGATTATGCAAAGATTTATGCATGGAACTTTGTGGACTTTCTACCAGAGGTGGAACTTTGGCCAAGGAAGACTCCATTCAAATTTGGAGATGATCCAGATCAGATTCTGCACGCAGGAATTAAAAGATTCTTTAATATTGAGATAGGATTTTTTTTTTTTGGGACATGATCTTACAGGTAGCCCAGCAGGGGGTGCTGTTTACTATATATGTTGGCCTTCCTGAGGTTTGCACTCTCTGAATGCTACCTTTCCTTTTAGTTTTATCTTTGATGTAATTTAACGCTTTTCATTCAAAGATGGACTTGAACTCGTACATCACACGGCCGCAGGAGGAACAGTAACGTGAAAACTAGTAAAACGGCTCAACATAATTTATTTTTGTTTTCATGTTAAAATGTACAGAGTTCTTTGAAAGTACTTGCTAAGAAAGAAAAAAAAACAAATAAATGGAAATACATACAGGGAGGAAATAGAGGGGAGAGAGAAGAAAGCGGGCGCACTGTTGCTCGCACTCTCTCTCCGTCTACCGCGCTCTCTTAGCTTACAACTCACCATGTACAATTACAAAGGATACAAAAAAAGGGAAGCAATATAAACAGACAAACATACGGAGCTCATTTTTACATGCCTCTTAAATGGAAGTCGTCCTATACACACATGGAGAAAAAAAACGAGTGAGGAAAAGAAGGGAGGAAGGGAAAAAAAGGCAAAATGACCTTTAGATATTCGTCGTTGTCTCCTTTTGTTTTAAAATAGCATTAATATACTACACAAAGATAGAAAACTCTAGAAATGAGGTGGAATGGAAAGGTTAAAGGCATCTTATTCACTAGAAGTGAGCTGCGATTTTTTAGTTTTGAATTTCTTAATAATATTACCCCAAGTTGAGCTAAAAAATATGTAGGATTTTTTTTTTCCTGAAACAGAAGTGAAAAATGACAGTACCAATATCCATGTCAATTTTTTCATTTTTATATTATAGAAAAAACATTTCTCTACAATAAGTTTACTAAAGTCAAAAAGAGTCAGCTTGTGTCATAAAAGAAAGCTGCCCAGTCTGATAAAATTCAGAAAAAAATAAAACAAAAAAAAACAAAACAATAAAAAAACACAAAATAATACACACAAACATATGAAAACATCAGATTTTTTTCTTTTAAAGAATCCTCATTTTGACAGAATACTGGACATACAAAGGAATACAAAGGAGTTCCTCCGCCCCTCGTCCTATATACTGGTATCCGTCCCTGTACGACATGCACTTTAACCAGGATGTCTGCACGTTGTCTTGGTTTGTGTCTCGCGCTACTGATAATTACTGTCCACCTCTCCTTCGCTGCTATACGCCAACAGCACGGGGATCACCAGCTGAAGCTTTGAAGCTCCGTGATTGGTCGTGCGTCAGTAGGAGTCAATGTGTATACACAGAGTGCCATTGGTATTAGTGTGGTTTAAAACAAAACAAACGAAAAAAAAAAAATCCACTCCTGTGGTATACTGTGCAGTATAAAGATAAAAAAAAAAGAAAACCGAAACAAAAACACCAATCTCCTTTGACTAGGGCGCCCTCTAGCGGACTGTGAGTGGAGTGTATTTTTTTTTTGTGATCAGAAGGGGTGCTCACTCACTTCGCAGTTTGGGAGCCTGTGCTGTGAATCTGGAAGTACCAGAATATTTACATCTACAAGGTTCACAACAGGAGCGCTAGTCCCATCCAGGCTACTGGTACTTTCTTGCTACTTATGGACATCTACGTACAGTCTCTCCATCCCTCTGAATCTTTAATACATGCGGTCCTATACTGAGAACTGGGAAGACACGGATTACTCGATACGTCTCGTGGTGTCTCCGTAGTAGCCTTATGTCCCTCACACACGCAGACAGAAGTGCCTTCACCTTGCTGAAGCAACTACTGAAACGTGTGCGCGTGTCTGATTGTGTGCACGTGAATGTAAGAGCAAAAATGTGTGGATCACTTTCTCCCCTGTATAGAGACACACACACACATTTATATATTTAAACTAAGTATGAGGCTAGACTGAAACACAAGCATTTAAACGGTCATTCAAAAAAAGAGAACATTTAAAAAAAAAAACGTGGTGGTAATAATAATAATAATAATAATAATAATAATAATAATAATAAGAGCCAAGGTCATCTACACCATTTTTTTAGGTAAGGCTTCCTATGTCAATTCCAAAAGACTGTCCATGATACAAGTTGTGTCCATTAAGAACTTCAGATGCAAGTCTTTCTCCATTCGATTTTTTGTTTGTTTTTTTTTTAAATCCCGCAGCTGCTTTGTTTCTTCTTCAACCCCGCGTCAATAATGGACACCAGGGGAAGGGGGAAGGAGTGCCCGGGTTTGCATGATGCCGACAGGTTTGTTCACACCTCACATCGTCTCCCTGGTCAGCTCAAATACAGCTGCACGGCTCCGGCACTGCCAGACAGAGTGAAAAACTCTCCGCCATAATGTACGAGTAAAGATATGAAAAGTAAAACCTCTCCAATTGCAGCACCTTCCCGTTCCAGCACGGTTACACCATTTATCAGGTCACAGGGGGGAAGTAGGTGCACTCCGGTAACAGCACGTAGAGTGTTGCGAGAGTTTGTTTCTGGAAGGGGTCGAATGCCTTTGTCTTTACTCTCTTGCTTGTCTCTGCATATCTACTCCTTTGTCTCATCTGCTCATGTAAGGCGACTGTTTGGGAACACCGGCATAGCTGTGGTGTGAGGGACCAGCATACATCATGTTGCCATGGTGATTGGGCTGCATAGGCTGCTGGGGGTAAGCCTGACCTCCCATCATACCCATCTGCATTTGCATGGGGTACTGGGCAGGCTGGTTCATGTAGTTACTGTGGTACCCGCTGTTCATCATGGGCTGAGGCATGCGGTAACCGGCCGACATGGCTGCATTTAGCGGGTTCATGTTCATAGAGTTGTAAGCAGCCGGAGTGGGCATGAGGTTGGTCATCATGCCCCGTTGCACTGCCAGGGTTCGAGGGGATCCTTGCATTGAGCTTCGGCCGTAGATTTGCTGCTGGTGAGGGGAACCTGCCGGGATTTGAGAAGCCTTGGAGCGAATAGAGATGTGGCCTTTCACAGTAGCCATTTGACCCTGAAGGCGCTGCGTGTGAGGTGGAGGTAGGCCAATATTGGCTCCTGGCATGTTGCACTGGATTAAGGGAGTGCCAAGGTTCATGGAGCTAGAGCTGAGATTGGGAGGTGGAGTCATGGTGGCCTGAGCCTGAGGCAGAGGAGGATGTGGGGAGGAAGCAAGCTGTGCCAAACTGGGATTGGGCAAAGTGGCGCTAGTGGCATAAGACGTGACAGCAGCCGAGTGCGAGTAAGACATGGCGTGAGGATCCATGATTGTGTTGGTAAGCTGCTGGAGTTTGGCCAGGCTGAAAGTGGCTGACGGTTGAGCATAGCCACCTGCACCGAAGTCCTGTCCCATTCGGTCATAAATACTTCGACTACTTCCACCACTTCCTGCACTCTCGGGAATCTCCATGATCATGGGTGTGGAAGCGAAGCTGTTTCCCATGCTGCACTGGGAAAGCGCCTGCTGCTGTGGAGCGGGTGGGGGTGCTGAAGGTGCAGGCTGGGGCTGAGGGTTTGGCTGTTGCTGCTGAGAAACCTTCTTTTGCTGTTGCTGCTGCTGTTGGCTCGCGCTTGGTGGTCTTTCAATTACACAACTTTGAGGGGACTTGATACCACAGCTCGGAGTGTTAGCCGACGGTGGAGGGGGTGGAGGTGGAGGCTGAGGGACGGTACTACCACCATTAGAGCCAGGACCACCATTTGGACCAGGACCAGCCTGCTGAATCAAGCTGCAGCTGCCCATAGCAAGTTGAGAGCCCACAGAAGCACTGGAAGATGATATGCCAGGAGTGGACACGAATGAACAGCTACTGCCTTGTGAGGAAGAGGAGGACGGAGTGGACGACGAAGACGACGCAGACGAGACAGCTGCTACCGTAACAGACATGCTGCTTCCGCTGCCACTGTTCCCACCACCACCACCACCTCCCCCACCCATAGTGGAGTCATAACTACTGGGGTTGTCATAGTTCTCTGTGGTACTCTCTATGCTGCCCAAGTCACTGAAACCACTGTCCACCACCTGTTGGGAATGGTCAGACACAGATGGCACGTCCATCATGGGGGACGTCTCCATGCTTTGCAACGATGGTGCCGAAAGCGAGCTAGGGTGTTCTGGAGTTATTTGGGTATAACCTCCACCATTTCCACCTGCTGGCCCGGACATGCCTGGTCCACTTTCCAGTGTTCCCGGAGTCATCCCAGGGCTGCTGACGGAGCGTACAGACTGACTGGCTAAAGGGGGCATGGGAGGGTTGGGCATAGGGCTGCTATGTTGGGAGGCACCACAGTCTTCTACCATGGTGAGAGATTCCTCCTCTCCTTCCCCATGGCTGTAGTTCTGCAGAGTTTGACAGGCAGCCAGCGTCTCCTCACAGTCCTGGTAAGCACCGTGTGGCTCTGCTTCATCATCCTGAGCCTCTCCTTGTGTGAGGGACTGAACAGCCTGGACTGTCTCAAGGTCCAGCTCACTGCTGTGGTGATGGTCATGTTGATGGTGGCTCAACTCATCCTTGAACTCAGAGTTTGCATGAGGTTCTGTCTCCATCAGCAGATCAGATTTACTATCCATCGACTGCATGTGTGGCGGGTCAGAAGGAATGGCAATGGACGTCACGGTTTCCACGGCAGCAGCTGCAGCTGCGGATTCCTCCTGCTCCCGTCGCCGCCTTTCATCCTGAGAGTCAACCGAGCGGGTCTTTACCTCTTGGACTTCGTCTTCCTCGTCCTCATCTTCTACTTCTTCCTGCTTGTGGATGTATTCCCGAGACCCACTCTCCTGCATGTCTAAAAAACCTTCGCCACCCTGCGGTTCTTCTTTAACTGGCGGGGATCGAGGAGGAGACGAATGTTCCCCTTCCTCATCTTCTAGCTCTTCATCGTCCTCCTCAGAGTCCTGGTTTTTCCTCCTCTTCTCACCATCACTTTTCTCCTCCAGTCGACCATCTCCTTCATCATCTGCGTCATGATCATCGCTTCGCCGACTTCCTGAGCCTTGCATAGCCCCTGTTCTCCTGTTGACCGAGCTGTTATGATCCTCATCCTCCCTTTCTTCATCTTCCTCTTGGTCCGCCATGTCACCATCTTTATTCTGAGGGACACGTGACCCGGAGCAAGAAGGTGAACGACTTGTCTTCTCTTCAGACCATGTTTGATCTTCCTCATCCTCCTCATCGGGCTCAGAGACGGGTGCAGGTTTGGAGACAGGAGGGTTAGGATTTGGCTTTTTTGGTGGCCGGCCTCGTCTCCTGGGCTTAGGCTGTTCTCTGGTTTGTTGTGAGAAAACGCCTTCCTCATCAGAGTCCTTGGGTTTTCCGCAATCAAGGTCAGATGTCAGAGGTTTCCCCTTGAAAGTTAGTTCCTCTGGCTTTTCTAACTGTAACTGAGACAACTGACTTCTGTTGTCAAGCTCTCCTCGGGTGTCCTCATCCGGGGTCTGTTCTGGGTAATAATTACGACGCTTCCTGCCAGGCTTGCTTGGGACAATTTGTCTTGGAGGTTCCTCCGCGGACTGGGTTGGTAAACTGGAATCAGGCGCCTGGTTGGCAGCACCACTTCCTGGCTTTCTCCCGGGGCTCTTTGTCCAATGTTGCGGCTTACGGCTTTTTCCCTTAGGCCATCCTTTTTTCTTCTTTAAGGGTACCTCCGGTGTCACAGCGGAGGGCTGTACTCTTTCTAATCCCTCGGCCTCCTCTGGCCTTCTCGGGCCACTGACTGGTTTCAGTACCGGAGTGTGATCTGGGTGAGAGGAAAACACCATAAATCATAAATTAAAGACACAGTGAAGAACAGAATCAAACAAGAAGAAATCAGGATATCACTAACCATCCTCATCAGACTCCGAGAGATGCGAAGGGCGAATTGTTTTCAGTGCAGAATCCAAGTGTTTGCGAGCAGGTGGGTAACAGCGGAGGCTATGACCAAACGGAGTCTCCTCCTCTAACCGAGGCATGGGTCTCTCAGAGTCCGAGTCTACAAAGGGCTCATCGAGGACTTCAGTGGTCTCCGAAATGGTTTCTGTCACCACACTGCTGTGCGGGTGGCTACGCTGACGTACGCGCCTTTTCCGTGGGGGCTTCTGGGGGAAAAAGGTAAAATTTATTCAAAATGTGATGTATTTCAGTCAATAGACACCAAAACTAATCATCATCTCCCCCCTTACATTTCCACAGATTTTTTCACTTACAGATTTCCAAAATCTGTAACTATGGAGACGGCTTAAGGTGATAACCAAAAGTGCAAATGAAGCAAATGGAAAAATGCTGTCGTATCTGATTTTCACCCACCTTGCCTTTGAGCCCCAACGTCGGCTTGGTAAGGACAGGAGGGGAGCGGGCACCCATCTCTTCGTTGTAGTCATCCTCCTCCTCCTCACTGCTTTCACTTGAGCAAGAGCGAGGGACCGGAGACTCGTTCAACCTAGGTTGCGTGGATAATGAGGGCACATCACCTGACTCCTCGCTCAGCCTGCGCTTGAGGCTCACCCTTTTCCGTGCAGGACGCCCTCTGTTGCGTGGGGGAGGGAGTGCAGAATGCCTTGAGGCCCCGATGAGCCGCTCAGTGCAGTTTGGCTCTTTCTCAGAAGCAAACAGGGGAGACGGAGACATTGAAACTGGCATCATTTTGTTTGGAGTCTGATACTCTTCATCATCGTCTTCTTTGGGCCTGGGTTTTCGGGGTCGTCCTGGACCTGGACGAGGTTGATCCTTGACTTTTCCCCAAGGCCAGTTCTTAGGAGGCCGTCCACGACCCCGGCGTTCCCCATTGGACTGAAGGGGTGCAGCTTCAGGGCTTGGGAGACTGTTTCGTACGGGGGACGAAGGTGGAGAACTTTGATTCTTGGGGAATGTTGGGAAGCACTTTTTTTCTTCACTGTCCTCCTTGTCTACTCTTGAATTCCATGGCAGTGGGGAACTTTTGCGATTAGATCTCACCTGCGTCACACAAAACAAAGTAATTATTCAAGTCAGCGTAACATTTGAAGATAATTCAAACATATAAATAAGCTACAGTCATTACTCACATCTTTGTTATTTTCCTTCTCTCCATCCTCTTCATCCTCGTCGTCATCTTCATCCCCATCATCGTCAGACACCACTGGATTGGCGACAATAACAGGTGTCCACCGTAGGCAGTCCGGGTCGACTTCCAGGAGCCGAGGTCGGGCTTGGAGACGGGCCATGTGAGTAGACACAAGTTTTTCCCTGCGAACCAGAACCAGCCTGGACAAACAAGATAAGGAAAGTTAGATAAGGTAGTAGAGGTAGAGTAGGCAAATATTTCAAAACACTGTTCCACAAGGCCATATTTTTGCCAACGTAACCACTAGGGCTGGGTGATATACTGGAAAATTATTGCGATGGCGATATGATCACTTATACCATCAGCCAACTGATTATCATCGGTACCACGACTGAGCAGAAACACTGACTTTCCTTTAGTAATGAACAGGTTTTTACACCTCTCCATCATGTCCGAAAAGAAAGGACAAATGAGGTTTTCTTTTCACTGAATGATTTAATTTTATATGCTGTCTGGACCGCCAGTAAAAGTGTACCCCTATTAATTACATCGTTAAACAGTAAATACAATTTAACATGGTGTTTCTTCTCAGTTTGTGGTTCCATTAGTGAAGGTGATAAACATTACTAAAGTGCATGTGCACCCCGCCCCCTCTCTCCATCTCACCTGTCCCCTCTGTGCTCCAGCATGTTTAGATTCTGCAGCGTGGCCGTGATGTCCTGAGGGCAGATGCCTGTGATCTTGCTGAGGCGGCGGATGGTGAGCTTTTGATCTCGCACCTCATGTAGGCACTCGAGCACGACGCTCCGCCAGTAAGCCATGTAGGAGAGACGGCCCAGATCAGACAACGGCTTTTCTGGAGAACCTGGTTGGCCTTCCCGCTTAGACAACAGGTAACCTACAGACACACACAGTGAGTTATTAACAGGTAGAGGATTGAAGCGGGTCATGATGGAAAGAAAGTTGAGAGCTAAATAAATAAAAATCGGAAGAAATGCAAAATGAAAACGAAGGAGGAAGAAAAACAGGTAAAAAAAAAAAAAAAAAAAAAAAGGAAGAAAAGATTTGAGGATGATTGGATGGATGAAACTGATGGGAAGTGATGATGGGAAGAAAAACCAGATCAATCGATGTGAACTTTTGAAAGAAATTGGATGAAAGACTAGATGGATAGATTGATCATGGGAGAGAGAACTGGAAAGGCAGATGGAGGGATGTGAGGATAAAAATGACTGGATGAGAGATTGGACATATGGATGTGGAAACATGGAAGAGATTTAAGGATGGATGGATGAACTGATGGATGTGAAGATGATTAGAACCAAGTCTAAAGGTATGGCTGTGATGACGGGGACGGACGGATGAAAGGATAAATGCATGCAAGAGTAAAGGAAAAGAGTATTGATGGATGCACTGATTTATGTCAGCATCTTGCAGATGCACTTATCAAGAGTGACTTGAACTTATCAATATTATACAGCTGAGCGATTGAGGGTTAAGGGTCTTTCTAGGGGCCCAGCAGTGGCAGCTTGGTGATTCTGGGGATTCAACCCCAGACCTTGGGATTAGTTACCCAGAGCCTTAACTACTGAGCCACCACTGGCCTGGATATATGAACGGCTATGAGCATAACAGAAAGGAAGGCTATATGTATTGACGTAAAGTTGACTGGGTGGATAGAGTATGAGGGGATACCACGCAGTTTTGAGCCTCACACAGGAAGAGCAAGATATTTGGATTTGTACTGCTTTATTTTTTAAAAAAACAGACCCCTTTCAACTCCACACACTTGTTCCATCTAGTTTGCCAGTCATTGATACACGATCGGTAGAACTCAACATCTCGGTCCCCTAACCAGCCCTCCACAGCAGCAGTCAGCTCATCATCCTCATACCTCCGGCCCCAAAGGTGTTTTTTTCAGCCTGGGAAAGAGGTCGAAGTCGCTGGGGCCTAGGTCCGGAGAATAGGGTGGGTGAGGGAGGAGTTGACAGCCACACTCAGGCACAGCTTCCATCGCAGCCCGGCTGGTGTGGACTGGCGCGTTGTCCTGGTGAAGCAGAATCCCGCGATTAATTCGGTAGGTTCACTAGGTTACTGTAGTATCCCCCCCCCGTTCACTGTGGCTCCATGGGGCAGGTAGTCGATGTGGAGCACTCCTTCGCTGTCTCAAAAAATTGTCGCCATAACCTTCTTGGTGGACCTGGTGGGCTTTGAACTTCTGTCTTTGGAGATGTGGCATGCTTCCATTCTATCAATTAATGTTTGCTCTCCGGATCATAACGATAAAGCCAGGTTTCATCACAGGTCACGACCCTAAAATGAAAATCATCTGGGTTGGTGCTGTACTGAGTTAGCAGGGCTCCACTGATGGTGACCCTCGATAGCTTCGTGTCATCCGAATGCATTCTCAAGACCCATCTTGCACATAACTTGAACATGTGGAGTTAATCGTGAAGCGTGCAGTGTATGGATCCATATGAAAGGCCTGTTGCTTCTTCTAACTCATGTAGAGTGATACAGCGGTTTCCCATCACTAGTTTAAGCCCAGTGTCAATGTTTTCCTAGCTGTTACTGGTTGATGGTCATCCTGACCGGAGGTCATTGTCTAAACTCTTTATGCCTTGCTGGATTTCCTTCACCCGGCGTTTGATAATTGCAGAAGAAGGGGAAGACTCACCATAAACGCAATGGCTCTTCAACCTGATTGGCAGACTGACCCTCCAGGACTAGAAACTTGATCAGACTCAGTTTTGTCCATTTTGCCAACTCGCTGGGGGTTACGTCTCTTCCACAAAGTGTTGTGACTAAACAATTGCAGCCAGCAATATGATCCTGCATGGAATCAGTAGCTAAGACATTGATGACATCAGGCGTGGTGTATTGTACTGGAAAAAATGTGTCAAAATCAAAATTTTTTGATAAGCTCTCGAAAAAATTTTTTTTCCCCAAATGGAAAGAAAACCGGATGGATGGATGTAAGAGTAAAGGAAAATAATATTGGGTTGATAGGTGGATGCCTTGAGCATGACGGGAAGGAAGGTTGGATGGATAGATGGATGTGAAGGTAGTTGGATAGAAAACTAGATGGGTGGAGGGATGGAGGCAAGAGTAAAGGAAAAGAACTCTGGTGTGATGGAGAGATGGATGACTGGGCATGAAAGGAAGGTGGGTTGGATGGATGTGAGAACCACGAGAAGGACGACTGGAGGAAATTTACAGATGTATGAGGGGAAAGTAGACTGGATGGCTGGATGAAATGAAACTAGTCCATGTGACTCACTCTCTTAATGACCAATGTACACATTTACACAAAAATAAACTAAACTTGTTCTTTTAATAAAAGGGTCTCGTACTGAAGTCGATGAGGAAGCGTCCGTAGCCCTTGCGCTGGTACTGTGGAAGAATCATGATGCAGGACACGTTGTACTTTTGCTGGCAATGTTTCTCCTGCGAAGAAGCAAAAAGAACAAAAAAGGTTAAGAATAAACCAGTCATAGAGATCAACTTTACTCCTCTAATTCCATAAGATTCATTCACGCTCCACTGAGTGAGGTCACATCACCCCCCCTGACAGCACTTCCACCTTCCTGACCACTCAACTCACCTTGGAGAAATACCCGACCAGATGACACCCCTTGGAATCGTTCTGCGTCAGCACGTAGAAAAGGAAGGGTTCCACGTCGTAGTACAAAGTCTTGTGGTCCAGAAAAAGCTTGGCAAGAAGACACAGGTTCTGACAGTATATTGTGCTGACGTTCCCATCAACCTGAACAAAAAAGGAAAAACAAACATTTTTTTTTAAGTATCTTTCGCTCTCTAGAATATTCCGTATGCTGCACCAGCCTGCTTCTCGGGGTTCAGGGGGGCATCCTGGAGAACCACTCCCACCCTGCCTAGCTTAAGCTTCCACCTGAGCCAGCGACATGCACAGCCCCTGCAGCCGCGGCAAGGGGGAACTAATTCCCGAACCTGCTCTTCCAATACTACTGGGGTCACAGGGAGGCTGGTGCCTATCTTAGCCGACCCTGGGCGAAGGTGGGATATACCCTCAACAGCTCGCCAGTCCATCGCATAACCAGCACATTTACATCCATTCACGGTCACAATCAGGGGCAATTCGGAACAGTAATTAGTCTAATGTGGGTGTGTATGGACTGTGGGAGGAAACCGGAGTACCCAGAGGAAACCTACGCAAGAACGAGGAGAACATGCAAACTACACACTGAGCCTGTGACTTGAACCCAGGACATTCTTGCAATTAGGAGGATGTACTAACCACTGTACCACCAATTGTTTTAATATCTAATAAAAATATATTTAAATTAGATACTTGTGTTACTATGTGGCTAAACTATATTGCGTTAGCAAACCATACAATAATCAATGAACTGATCCAATCGCAATAAGTCAATTACTCCATGGCAACGATATAATAAGAACAAGAATTATTTGACGATTTTCTACCAATCAGAAATGTGAAAATCCCGTGAGTGAATAATAATTTGGCTAAAACAGATGAACAGTCATATCGCAGTATATCGATATACTGCCCAGCCATGGCTTTCATTTTTTGTCGTGTTTTATCCTTACACACTGCCCGGCCCAAAAAAAGTCGCACACATGAATATGCTGTTGTTCCCTTTTATCCTTACTTACAGCACGTAACCATCATGCCATTGTTTCAACAAACTTCATCATCATGGACTTCATCCATCCAGTGTCGGGTTCATTTCTCACCGACGTCTTGAATCGATGAGGGAAAAACTGAACCCCTCCATAAAGTCTTCTCCAGCACATCCCCAAAACTTTCAACAGGGTTAAGGTCGGGACTCTGGGGGGCCGATACATATGTGAAAACGATCCCTCGTGCTCCCTGAACCACTCGCTCATTAATCGAGTCCCCGTTTTATATCCGTACCATTAATGTGATAACCTGCTCCTTCAGTACATTCAGATCATCAGCTGACTTTATTTTATTGCCACATTAATGTTGCTGAGCCTTGACCGGACCAACCGGAGCAACAATACCATGGAGATTACATGCTGTGATCAAGGATAAATGCTCTCCATGAAAACATTAGAGTGTAAACTTTTTTTCAGCTTCAAATGTAATTGCGGTGGTACAAGAACAAAACAGGATGGGTTGATACTGTGCTTTAATGGCGATCATACAAGTTAAGTAACATTGCATGGTAAGAACAGTGACATGAAGCGGATAAACCACTGTTGCTAGAAGAGGGAGGGATGTGGAAGGGGGGGGGACCCAACAATCTGCCAGACCTGTTAATGCTGCTGAGTCAGGAGTTGAAACCTGAGCCTCATGAAACCAGCCTGACAGGCGCACACAAACCCGCCCGTGTGTGTTTAATGAGTGTCCATATCCAGACAGATGGCTGCCAGTAAAAGAAGGCAGCACTTTTAAAAATAAACAAATACAAACAGCAGACCCCGACTACTATTCTACTCCTTTAACATCATGAATGAGGCCCATTCTCTGAAATAACCATTAATTTCTCCTTACTGCAAGAGCTGAGATGAAGACAGAGCTGCTTCAATCTCACAGTGATAATTACAGAGGACATTATAGTTATTAAACAAAAAAAAAAAAAAAACCCACATACACACAAAATCCCTAAACTGCTCTTGATTTGGCTGTGTGTGTGTGTGTGAGGCGTCGTTACAACAACTCAAAAGAACAGGATATGGGCGTAGGCCGCAGACAGGCCGAGTTCTTCTGTATGTGTGTGTGTGTGTGTGTGTGTGTGTGTGTGTGTGTGTGTGTGTGTGTGGTCTGTAACTGGGAGGAGGTCTTGAAGCCTCACCTCAAATACGGAGACGTCGTCCTTCCTGTAGATCTCGTTGGCGGGCGGGTGAAACCATGTGCACTTGCGCATGTGCTGGTACAGGATGCTGCGGCTCTTCATGTAGCGAAGGCAGAACTCGCACAAGTACAGCTTAGGAAGTCTGTGAGAACACACACATGCACATTATTACAACAAGTGCGTACTACAACTTGCGAAAAACAGGAAGCAATCTTTCAGCGTTACGAAACACGCACACCTTTTTAATCTCTAAAAATTAAAGCCTCAGAAAAACAAGTGACACGTGACTCGTTAAATCATGACACTCGAGTCCTGGCTAATACTGGCACACAGCACACGCTCTACAACTTCGAATTAATCAGAACAAACTCCTTACCAGCGCCGCATCCATGTATCAATTTCTAAAAATAAATAATTCATAACAATAACAATTATTGAACAACAACAAGAGTCACTTGACATGTAGGAATTACCTGCTGTACTCCTGAGGGTACGGTGACGAGTACCACGTCTGGATCTCGTACTTCCCGAACTCGATGACTGATGGACAGCGCATCTGTGGGTCCGGAGGCCCCGTCACACCGACTTTCTGTAACAGCAGAGCGATAAAGAGGGAGAAATGAATAAGATCAGGGTGGGAAACAATCGCGCAGATAGTCTCTCACGCTTACTGTATCAGTAACAGACGCGATGTTATTAACAGTAATCATCACCGCAGTAATACTCAAGCTCTAACAGCAGCATTAGTAACAATATAAATAAATAAAAACATCAGACCACAGAGGTCCAGACGCTCCCGCTGAAAGGACCTAATATAGTTTTGCCTCTGTGACCTTGAAAAGTAGGTCAAGGTCACTCACACACAAACTCATCCTAGCACTCGTAGTAGTGAACAAACATAGCAAGTTTGAAAGCCCCAGCTTCAGCACGCGTCAAGTAGATGTCCGGAAACCAAAGTGTGGTGGACAGACGGACGGACCCATTCCTATAACCCCCGAGCCTCTAACATTAGAAGTATAACTGATGCACCTTGTACTTCTAGTAGTAACAGTAGAGGTTGTATTAGTAACAGCAGTGTTAGGAGGCTTAGTGATCGCAGTAACAGTAAAAGAATTAGTCCCACATATGGATTTAAGCGCTGCCTAAAAGCCGAGTCTTTGGTGGGAACTCTCGAACCCCGTCCACGTCTCCTCCGTGTGCATTCATTCATTTATCTTCTGAACCGCTTATTCCTACTTAGGGTCGCGGGGAGGCTGCCGCCCATCTCAGCCGACTCTGGGAGAGGGCGGGGTACACCCTGGACAGCTCGCCAGGCCATCGCAGGGCCATCAGTC
>JAOUQZ010000027.1:1453064-1465773 GCA_028564935.1 Neosilurus hyrtlii
TGTGGGAGGAAACCGGAGTACCCGGAGGAAACCCACGCAAGCACAAGGAGAACATGCAAACTCCACACAGAAACACCCGAGCTGGGAATCGAACCCAGGACCTTTTTGCTGTGAGGCAGACGTGCTAACCACCGCGCCACCGTGCCACCCATCTCCTCCGTGTATCAAGATCAATTCATTAATAACTTGTTTATAGAAGGGAATAAAAATTAGGGCAACGAAGACACAACCTTAGTCTCGACATGTAAAGATTTAGTATCATTTAGAACCTGGTGCTTTAGAAAACGTTTCAATAACACCTCATTGCCCATGATGTCACATCACGTGACCCGACCATCATACTTCTCTTGTACTCTCTATATTATATACAGTTCGGTTTGTTTGTGTTTACCACCTTGTTTCTGTTTTTATATAAATATTATTCCTTCCTGTTTCGAATTTGCACGAAGCATACGTACTTACGTTCGACATGTCGCTACGTCTGTCATCACATACGCACGTGACACTTTCCAGACCGCGCATGCGCATTTCGAACACTTTTTCTTGAGCGAGATGTATTGAGGACGATTGAAAACAGCATTAAAATGATATTATAAACAAACCACTTTGAAGTAATTGAAATATTTTATATCACTATTAAATATAACGTCTTTAAAGAACAACACAGGGTTCCCATGTGCACACGTACGCTGGAGGGACAGCAGGACGGACGTACGCTGCAGGTTTTTCTTGTCGTTCCAAAACCAACTCGGTAGATAGATGCTTAATCTTTATCAAAGGTGCTCCCCTCGGGTGCGTCACACGGGAGATCCACGATTTGTGACCGATATAATTGCAGGACAAGTGATAGTAAAATAGATGCAGGGGCGTGTGTAGTAACAGTCGCAGTTCTGGAGGTATTTGCAGCTGTAGTGATAACAGTGAAAACAGTATTGGTGATCGCAGTAGTGCTAACGGTGAAAATATTAGTAATGATAGTGATAATAGTAGAGGCAGTAATGATGATGAAAGTGTTTAAATTTGAACTATTAAAGACGAGTAGTACGGCAGGGCTCAAAGCTGCCGAGAGACTGCACCTGGCGCGAGTGCCAAAATCAACCAGGATACGGTTCATTTCCTGTTAGTACATTTGGTGGTCGAAACAAACCCCTTTTCAGGGCTTTCAAATGAAGCCGGCGGCTGGCGGGACAGCCTACTGGAATCCTGCACGCCTCCATTTTCACTTTCGTTTCCAAAAAGAAAAAGAAAAAAATATGCATATTTCCTACATGCCACGTGCCTCTTGCCATCTCAAACACATATTACATTATAGAAATATTACTTTATTTCTAAATACAGCCAGTTTTTTTCAAGCCCTGATGGGGTCGTGATGGTAGGAGTAGTGGTAATGCTGCAGAGTGACCGAAAAAACTCCCACATCGCAAAGATAAATAAAATAAAACCATTAAAAGAGAATTATTATTTACACATGAAACGTCATTCAGTAGAGTTTATTCATCATGACTTAGGATTCTGCTGCACACATGCATGTGCCGTCGCTCCATCTTACTGAAACCACACCTCCACTTCAACATCAAGGGGTTCGAGTTGGGGTCAGGGCACCGACAGACCTCAGCACAGCCTCTCCAAAATCACTGAGTTTCATGTGTGTAGATAATTTAATCATCTTTAAGCTTTTTTTTTTTTGTAATTTACGCTTGAAATGTGGGAGGGTTTATTGGGTCACCCGGTAGAAGTATTAGTGATAGCAACAATAATAATAATAATAATAATAATAATAACAATAATAAAATAAGGTAAAGTCTGTTGGACTACTGGCTCATCAGAGCCGGAGCTTATCCCAGTTTCTGTAGCGTGAAGTTCAACTCCTGGATGGGACGCCAGTCTATCGCAGGTTTCCTTCCCAGTATTTCTACTACTACCCATTTATACTGCTGGGTGGACAGCGGCACTCTTGTGGTTGAGTCCTTGTCCAGGGATGTTAGCACGGTGGCGGTCTAACAGGGATACAAACCCACAACCTCCCGATCATGAGCCCAGCACCATAACCACTACACCACCGGCCCCACTAATATTAACAGTCGTGATGGTAATGAAAGAGGTTTTATATATAAGTAATAAGAGTAGTACTGATATTAGCGATAGCACCAACAGTAGTGCTGGTGGTAACATTACAAGTATTAGTGACAGTAACATCAGTCATACTTGACTTTATAAAGACTTAACTTTATTGATCCCTCAGAGAAATTTAAATTTCCAGCAGCACATAAGAAAAAGCAGCACACAGATAGAAAATAAACAGTAAACACTCAGCTAATATACAAAATATAGAAGAATAAGAATGAAGTAAATATAAAGAGCTGAATATGGCTTCAAATGGAATATAAGTTACAATTATTGCACTATAGATGAGAACGAAGTTATTACATCATAGAATGAAGTTATTGCACCAAAGGAAAAGTGTCCATTTCTGTGTGTGTATGTGTTACACAACTAAAAGTAAATGGCTAGCCCCCCCCCTCCCCCTTCTCTACTGTTTTCTATACTCTATGTCCTCGTCTGTGTCCTCCTCCGCCCAAATGAGGAGTTGTAGAGTTTGATGGCATGATGGACAAAGGAGTTCTTAAGCCTGTTGGTCCTGCACTTGGGTCTTTCACTGAACAGGCTCCTCTGGTTGCAGATGACGGTGTGCGGAGGGTGGCTGGCGTTGTCCATAATATCCAGCAGTTTGCCCAGAGTCGTCAACTCTGCCACCGTCACCACAGAGTCCAGCTTCATGCTGACCACAGAGCCGGCCCGCCTGACCCCCCCTACCCCAAGACCACCACAGTGTAAAATAGGAAGCTGGCAAAACATCGGCAGAAGTTAGCTGCAGACGTTGAAGGACAGCAGTCTCCTTAGGAGGTACATCCTGCTTTGTGTCTTCTCTAGTAGTAAACTAGCAGCATGTGTAACAGTAACAGTAGTAAAAGTACGACATCATAGAGATAAATCATTAAACCTTGAAACGGAACTGGTTTCTTTCAGGCCTAGAGATTCGAAGTGGAGTCGTATGCGGGTCATTGTCATAGAAATGCATATTTTATGTCCCACTCTTTATATACCCAACTATTTTTTAAAAAGATGTTAAATTGGCTTTGCCCCGATCTGTTCTGGTATAAAAGTACCTTCATGTGTAGACAGTTTAAGCTGAATATGTACAAAGATAAAAAATTAATACATTTTGGCATTTCGATCATATGAGGTTATGTCCCCAAGAACTACGTCAACTCTGTCACACAAATATATTCGCATCAGAGCGTGAAATCCAGCATGGACGTTTGAGCCTGTTAGTGAATTTCTTACTTAAAAATCATTGCGACAGTAAGCGTATAGTTTTTGGACACCAACTCTGTTGTTATAAGTGCTCTCAGTGCGTGACAGAGTAAAAAAAACGTGGGAAAGTTTTAAAAGATCTAATCAATGAACGCACCCTGTTATCATTGAGGTTTCTGGGTGAAAATTTGTGATTTTATGCCCGCGCATGCATTTCTGTGAGAATGACCCATGTAAGGAGTGACCCGAGCGATACTTTTCAAAAGGTTTTATTTTATGAACCTGTTCATCAACAAACAGAACGACGAGATAATCCTCTCCTCTGTTCATGACGCCAGACTAAACGCACGTCTGGTGCATGCGCTTCAAAATAAAACCCCACCCGACTCATCTGTACTTTAATCTTCCTAATTCATGTGGATTCAAGATGATGTTTACATGGACGTGTTGCACTGTTTTCACTTTCTTTGTTTAGTACGTTACCCACAATACCGTTCAGCTACCTACTGAGAGCAGTGCCGGAGGATTTCCCCTTGATCTGAAGAGAGTGATGCGGCGGCGCTTTAGTTTGTATCTCAAAATGATCTGCGGGTGTACTTCAGGATGAGAATGTGAAAACAAGTGAGGAGGTTTATTCTGTTTTTGTTTGAACCGTCTCTTTAAGATGAAACTCTTTACGGTATAAAAAGAAAAGCGAAGCGGCCATGTTGTAAATATCACTTACGCAGAGCTCTATTGTCTGAGTGGTGCAGAGCGGTCCTGCCTGCCAGCTGCTATTGAAATGATCCTTTTCAAAAGGCTTGTGTGTGTGTGTGTGTGTGTATGTGTGTGTGTGTGTGTGTGTGTGTGTGTGTGTTTTCTCTATGGAAGACTTACAGCCTCAGGCGAATTCACAGGCTGTTCTCGCACCGAGCTTTAACACGCCATAAAGACTCAGTTTCGCATAAACGTGAAATTCGTCTTAGAATTAAAAACAAATTATAAATAAACCGCGGTGGAACCTTCGGTATAAAATCTATTATGGTCTGATTTAATTTCAACGTTTTAAATTTGATTGGGGGGGGGGGGGGTGTTTACATACCTCATACTGTGATGTCATAGAATCTGTGACCGCTTCAGACGAAGTGCGTTTTTCTTAATGAAAATTATTAGACAACATTAGAGAAACTGTAACCCTGCTGAGATCCAGCTTGGCTTCTCTTCATCCCTCCTTCATTTCTCTCCTTCACTTCATCTGTTCCTCACCTCCTTCCATCCAACCACTGCTGTATAATTTCCATCCTTCCAACCACTGCTACATCATTTCCACCCACCCACTGCTACATCTCCAACAATCCATCATCTCTATCTCCACCCATAGCGTCATTCTCATCCGTCTACCCATCCATCGCTACGTCAGATCCATCCTTACAACCACTGCTACATGTCCGTCCATCCATCCGACCATCGCTACTTCATTTCCACCCATCCACCACGACATCTCCATCCATCCATACCATCATTACATCATTTCAATCGATCCTAACATCGCGCTGCTAAATCATTTCCACTCATCCATCCACTCCTCCATTCATCAATCTCTACACCATCTTCATCCATCCCTCCATCCCTCCTTTCATACCTGTAATGCCAGCTCCTGGATGTGTCTGAAAAGTTCCACGTCCTTCTCCGTCAGGTTCTCGTGTCCTGGCAGCTTCTCCTCATCCTCCTTCCAGTCATCACCACAATCTTGATTGTCTATCAGACACAGACACACACACACACACACACACACACACACACACACACGTCAGTTAGTCAGTTAGATAGCAGTAATAAAGAAGCCTTACGTGTGACCCCGGGTCGTCTTTAGGGCCCCGGTACCACCACACCAGGTATAAGGGACGTGCGTCTCCTCCATGTGACTCGAGCAGGGTGTGGTGCCAGAAGATACGTTTGGTGTGATTTTACTCGTGGGATGAGTGCGAGTGTCTGCAGTGTTGTTATTGGTGTCTGCGGTGGCGCTCACCCCCTGTGCGCTGGTGCATGTCTGATTTCCGGCCGCTCTTCTTGCGGATGCGTTGTTGCTGTGCGTAGTCGAGCGACTCGGCGCGGGATTTGCGCCCGTCTGGCGACGGGGTGAAGAACTTGCTCAGGGCGTCGATCAGCCCTTTGGTCTTCCGGTTGAAGCGCGCCGTGCCCTGAGACTCATCCTCCTCCTCCCGCCGCGAAAACAGCAGCCGGTCATCGCCCGGGTAACCGTCACCCAGGTAACCGTCGCACGACGAACTCGAGGACGAGTGAGGAGAGGCGGAGCCCCGCGAGTGACTCGCTCCGGTGCCTCGCCGCCGCCGACCACACCCACTCCCTCGAAGTTTCTTGAAGGGGCGACCCGGCCTACAGGCACACACACAAGAACCCGCCTTTAATGATGACATCACAATCAGAACTTTATAGTATAATCAAATATAATATATAATTACATTAATATTAATATACACGCTCAGGGCTCTGTTCTGTCCCACCCACACGTCCGACAACCTCACTAACATGCATCAGAAAAAAAAAAATTTAAATGTAAATATATAAAATAAATAAAAACTAAAGAATAATTATACGGATAAAAAAAAAATCAGATCAGAAAAAAAATAGATAACTGAACAATAAATCAAATAAATACATGTAAATAAAAATAACTAGAAATTAAATGGCCTTTACATAAAATAAAAATGACTAATAAATAAATGCACATATATAAAAAAAACCGAATAAATTAATATGTATTACTTAGGGATATATAAATACATGCAACATAAATAAAAATAAGACTTAAATTAACATGTTTATTTCCATAAAATATAATTAAAATAAACCAATCTGAGACATTAATTACAATAAAAACTAATTTTTAAAAAGTGTCGATAATTAAAATATACATATATATTAAAAAATTTAATTTGCTGATCAGAGGAAAAAACAATAAGAAAATTGAGATGTTTGGAATATAAATAAATAATAAGGAAATAAGTAATAGATTTATAAATGTGTTATTTAACCTCCCGCAGTACAAAGCTAAATTAAAATCAAATTATTAAAAGATTATTAAATTATTTACAAATAAAACGTCACTCAGTGGTTTTTATTCATCATGATTTAAAGTTGATCCTATAAATGTTGCCCTTCGTCGTCTATACACTGTTAGAGGTGATTTCTGAAGGCTGCCGCGGCTCGACGGGTCGTGTCGGGTGGACCAGCGGCGATGTCATGTCGGGTCATTTTCTGAACCGCTTAATCCTAATTAGTGTCGCGGGGAGGCTGGCGCCCATCTCAGCCGACTCTGGGCGAGGGCAGAGTACACCCTGGACAGCTCGCCAGGTCATCGCAGGGCAGAAACACGCTGACGGCTATGCAGCTACTCTTGACCAAAATCAGCAACGGTTCTTTTACATTCCTTTCACCACAGACAGTGAGAGACACGGCCGGCATTTGATAACCCAGTTAGCTGCACTGGGGGACAGCGGCGATCTCCTGCTGAATATCGACCGTGAGGGCTTCAAGCGTTTGAGGTGGATGAGTAATACACTCGTGAAATTAGGAAGCACCACAGAAACATTACCACAAGGGGCGGGGTCAGGGGAGGGGGCTGCCACCCGATGAGATCACCTGAGCCGGAACCATTTCCCTCAGCACTTCCCGTGTGTGCCGTCGCTACTGAAACCACACCTCCATTTCTTCAGCAGTAAGGGGTTCGAGATGAGGTCGGGGCACCGACAGACCTCAGCACCGTTTCATGTGATAACAATAATTTAATTCTCTTTTATCTTTATTTACGTTTAAAATGTGGGAGGTTTCATTGGGTCACCCTGTTAAAACAAGCTTATAGTCTAGAATTAAAATTAATTCATTCATAAATAATCACAGAGGGATGAGGAGGAGGAGGAGGAGGAGCACAAATAAACACGCCCTAAAGGTGAATATCGGCTTCATTAAACCCAACACTTCTCCATATTAAAGATAAAAGCCTGTGATGGTAACGTTACCTGCCCTTCTGTCGACTCAGGGGAGCGTTATAACGCCGCTTGATTTGTGCTGCTTTTTCGTGCAAGACGTTTCGTCCCGTTTTCCTCGGCCTGCAGATCTGACAGATCCACATACCTGCACACCAATACAACACACTACAGCATCATATACAATCACGTGAAGGACGTACGGGGAGGTACACACACTCTAATCACTGTGTGTGTGTGTGTGTGTGTGTGTGTGTGTGTGTGTGTGTGCGCGCGTGCACGAACCTTTTGGCATTCGTGTCAGTGGGGGGTCACAACACTCCATATGGAAGCCTCGATCACAGGAATCACACAGCAACAGATTTTCCTACACACACACACACACACTTTCATTGAGAAAATCATCTCAAGGCTGGAAGATACACAGGAGTGGGCGGGGCTTCAGATCATACCAGAGTGTAATTGGAGGAAAAAAAAAAGAAAGAATTACTAATAATATCTTCAATACACCATCCATAATCATGAAGCTCCGCCCCCAGAATTTTGATCTGGCGTGTCTACACGATGACGGAGGAGTCGCATCCAAACACAATCAAGCATTCTGGAAGCTTCTCCATCTCCATCCCCACAGACTGATTGATTATTTATTTATTTACTTCGGGCAGCTTTAAGGTTGCCAGGTCTGCGTTACAGAACTCATACAGATTAAATCCAGAAGGTACCGCGTTTTTGCCCTGGTCCTGACAGCTGCTGCAGGTTTTACACTCGATGCACTGCCACCACAGGGCTTTCACTCGGGCCGTCAGCTCCGGAGAGAACTTCAGACAGGACGGATGACCTGCGGAGGACAAGGCACGGACGTACACTCGTCAAACATCAGCCAATGGAATAAAAAACAAATTCTCCTTTCTGACACACTCGTTTCCATAGCAACCGCCTGTCTGCAGTGATGCGTACGGCGCGCGCGGCGTGTAAAAGCTGGTACGGCGAAGTTTTCTGTTGACGTTTATTACCGATGATTAATGGAAGGAGTCTGCAGTGTCGGTGTTGACTTGTTGTTTACGGGTCGACTGGGTTCACTGCTTTCATCTCACTACCAAAAAGAAAAAGGAGAGATGCTGACCATCTCCGGCTGCTGTCACACCGGAACTTTCGGCGGACGGTAAACTGTGACCGTTAAAAACTTCTGCACTGTAAGAGGAATAAAACGCCTCAGGACACGTTTAAAAGGACCTCCGTGTTCTTTCCCGAGGAAAATCCCGACACTGCGGTTGATTCCGTGTGATGTCAGGAGGTTCTCGGATGAACTTACCGCTGTTTCCGCAGTCGGCGCAGGAGATGAGCTCCTCCGGCTCTTTCACCCGATTCTGCTCCTTGGTCCCCAAACAGAAGCTGCAGATGGGGATGGGCTCGGCCACGGGCTGAAGAGGGGGATACAACAAGAGAAGAGAGAGAAAAGCAGCAAGAGAGGGAGGAAGAGAGAGAGTGAGAGAGGAAGCACAGATAAACGAAAGAGCGAGACAGCAGAAGAAACAAAGACAGTGAGACAATCAGAGAGAGAGAAATAGAGAAAATGAGAGAGACAGAAAGAGAAAAGAAAAAAAAGAGAGGAGAGAGAAAGTGGGAAAGAAAGAAAGGCAAAGAGAAAGTGAGAAAAAGAGAGAAAGAAAGATAAAGTGTGAAAGAGAAGGAAAAGAAAGGGAGAGAAAGTGATAAAGAAAGAAAGAAAGGCAAAGAAAAGGAGGAGAGAAAGTGAGAAAAAGAGAAAGAAGGAAAGAGAAAGTGAGAACGAACAAGGAAAAGAAAGAAAGAGAGGGAAAGAAAGACAAAGAAGAGGGAGGGAGAGGAAAAGAAAAAGAAAGAGGGAAAGAAAAGAGAAAGATAAAAAGGGAAAGAGATAGAAAGAGAGAGAAAGAAAGAAACAAAAAGAGGGAAATTAAGAAAGAGAGAGGGGGGGAATAAAGAGAGGGAGAGAGAGAGAGGAAATTTGAGAGAGAGAGAGAGAATGAGAGAAAGAGAGGGAAGTAAATAGTCAGTGAACAGTTTCATATAAACAACGCAGGGCGAGTGAATGCTGAGCGAGTGAGAGGAGTAAAGACGAGTTGGGGTCTGCACCGAGGGATTAAACACCGTTAACGGGATTAAGGAGCGCGTTGATGAGTCGTAGTATAAAATGATCTGCGGTTACGGTGCGTCTCCTCCGAGACGATAAAACCTTTAACGCCAGATTACAAACTACAGACGAGCGTCTTCAGCTGCAACCCTGTTCCATACAACCCGGGATCGACTGATCCCGCCCTCTCAGTCCCCACCAGGACTGGATCCAGAAGCTGCTCTGTCTGGGTGGGAGGAGCAAACTCACTCTTCTGTCAATCACAATAACCTCAGACACTCATGCGATCCTTGAGCTCATATATGCGGAAGTGGGCGTAAAGTTCTCTCTGACGAGATCTACAACATGGACAATAACAGAAGAAGAAAACGTCTCGTAAACCGGGACCCATTCATCACGTGGCTCGGTAACAACGTGCATACACAAACAGGTCAAAGGTCATCTTCATACCACTTCGAGTGTGACTGACTTTAGGCCACGCCTCCATCCTGAGCATGCATTACCTATACCCTTCCCTTAATGTCTTAACTACATTAGAGTCACAGTTCCTGGGCAGAACCGAAAGCGCCAACCACAATCTCTAAACACGTCCTGGATAATCGAGTGCGGCGTTTATTTATAACTTCAGGAACGAGACTCGGCTTTTAAATCGGACCAGAGAGCGATAATGGTCCGTACATAATCCGTTTTAGAGACGCCAGACCCATTAATCTGTACAATCCGCTTCATAAAGGATAAAAAAAAAAAATCTATTCAATTAAATGAAAAAAAAAACAAAAAGGATGGTGATGTAGTAAAAAATAAAACATGAATAAAAAACAGAGGGAAAATAAATTGAAATAAGATTTAAAGTCACTGCTCGAACCAATTAATACTATTAGGGTCACAGGGAGGCTGGAGCCCATCTCAGCCGACTCGGGACGTAAGCAGGGTACATCCTGAACACCTCACCAACCCTACACACACCCCACTCACACTCACACCGAGGGGCGATTTGGAACAGCCCGTTAGCCACATGTGCATGTCTTTGGACTGTAGGAGGAAACCCATGCTCGCACAGGAAGAACGTGCAAATTCCACACCAACACCCTTGCCGAAACCAGGACCTACACCACCAAACCGCCCAAAAAATGACTGGTACACAATAAATAAATAAATAAACTGAAATTTAAAATAAATAAAAAAACCAAGAAAGAAAAATAAAAAGACGGACGGCAGGAAGACGGAGACGTTTCTCCAACCGCGGCGCTTTCTAAAAATGACGAACAGCTGAACATTCTGCGGATATCAGAGCACATCAGAAAGTAGTAACGTGTGTGTGTGTGTATACTGCAGTGTGTGTGTGTGTGTGTTAACTAGAAGAGGCTGCATGTGGTGAAGACAGTGTGCTATTTTTAGTTCACTGCAACAGGAAGTGGTGTACGTGTGTGTTGTACCACGCAACAGCCAATCAGGTCGTCTCTCCGGGCCGTTTCCAGCTCCAGACTACGATCTTCCTCACAGTGCTGATATTTTATCACAGTGATGAGTTTCTCATCCGAGAGGACCATCACCTGTCACCTGCGCTCCTCACACCGCTTTAATAAACACACGTCAATTCCCTCTCTCTCTCTCACACCCGTGTGTGTGTGCGAGTGTGTGTACTCAGAAGATCATCAGCCTGTGTGCGCATGAGGAATCAAACACTCCACGTCTCGTGCTGTCACAGGAACTGAAGACACGTTTCACGTATTAAAGGACGGCACGTGATCTTTCACGTGTACGTTAGATACAGTCTGGACATCGAGTCACTTCCTGTATTCTTGTACGTTACATCAGCGATAAACAGTCATTTCCTCACTAGCCCCTTTGTCAAGGTCAAAGGTCAAGGATGTGTGGCATGCACGCCTGTATATCACAAAGAAGGCGTGGCCTCTGTAAGTCACTGAAATTCAAAAAAAAACCAAATACCTCAGTGAAGGAGGTTAAAAGGCGTGGCCCTGTGGCTGTCAGTCTTAGTTTTAAAAAAAATAAAATAAGGGCGTGGCCGCTCTCACAGTCAGTCAGTCCCAGTGAAGGAGCGTGACCTGTCAGTCACAGAAAAGGACCCGTGGCCTCTGCATCAATCAGTCAGAAACAAGGCGTGGTATATGTGGCAGTCGGTCTCCCTGATAGAGGCGTGGCCTCTGAACCATTTAGTCAATGAAGGAGGCGTGGCATGAAAACACTACACCTTCCACTGTCAGTATAATCTGTTCTCAGAACCGGCGTAGAAGATTCTGGTGCCATCTGGATCTTTCTCTGACGCAGGTATTACCGACTCTTTTCGCTGGCGACCACCACAAGTGTATTTCAGTCCTGTGGGGAAACACGCCGCCGCCGTCGGCAAGGTGGCGACCGCTTGTGACACGTTCATCCGATGTCCGTTATTCCCACAGGAGGCGTGGCCTAAGATTACTCCTAATAATACCAGCTTTATTGTTTCGCTGCCATTTTTACACAACGCCATTAAAGCACAATGTGGAGAGAGAGAGAGAGAGAGAGAGTGTGTGTGTGTGTGTGTGTGTATCCTCCCTGGCTACATGCAGCAGTGAACAGCAAGCAGGTCTAGACAAGAAAAAGACAAAAGAAAGGTTGTGTGTGCGAGTGAAGGTCTTTGGACTGAGGTGTGTGTGTGTGTGTGTGTGTGTGTGTGTGTGTGTGTGTGTGTGTGTACGAGAACAGGTCCAGACAGGGAAGAGATGGGTCACAGGGTGTGTGATTTATCGGGTTAATTTCTCACAGATTCTGACTTTCTGCATAAACACACACATACACACACACATACACACACACACACACACACACACACACACACACACACAGGGGAAGAAAAAAAGAGAAAGGACTGCAAGAGAGAAAATCAACCCCATCAGTAAACAAACACAAACACAGACAGAGTGGTGTTCAAATTCAATGGACTAAACTACACACACAATCTAACAGCAAGAGAGAGAGAGACAGGGACACACACACGGGTATGGAGACGAGACTGGTGGACAGAGACAGGGAGACACACACACACACACACACACAGACAGGTACAGAGACCAGAGATGAGACAGGTAGAAAGTGTGACAGAGGGAGAGACACAGACAGGTACAGAGATGAGACAGGTAGAGAGTGTGACAGAGGGAGAGACGGACACAGACAGGTACAGAGATGAGACAGGTAGAGAGTGTGACAGAGGGAGAGACAGAGACACAGACAGGTACAGAGATGAGACAGGTAGAGAGTGTGACAGAGGGAGAGACAGAGACACAGACAGGTACAGAGA
>JAOUQZ010000027.1:1503053-1516054 GCA_028564935.1 Neosilurus hyrtlii
CTATGTAAAGCTGCTTTGTGACAATGTCAATTGTAAAAAGCACTATACAAATAAAACTGACTTGACTTGACTTGACCCCTCCACCCCCCACGTCTACCACAACATTTATAACCGAATCCTGACCTACTAATGAAAGTAGAGGGGCACTAGGAAAGAGCGCAAACCTCCGCATAGTCGAAAAAATAACAGAAATACACAGAACCTCCTGCTGGGCCTAGCGTAATACCTCTTTTTCAAAAAAATCGTCCTAACTCACACTGTTACAGAATTTTTTTTCTCGAGTGATATAGTTTATTATTTTCATTTGAACATTTGTACAGTATCCTGTAAATAAAAAATAATTATAGGGCTGCTGAGTTTACGCCATGGTTTATTTTAGTCGTTTGTTTGTTTAGTAAAGTTCACTACCTTGCTGTGAATGATGGCAGTATGATGTGAGCGACTCCAAACCCCCAGGAGGAGCTTGAGAGGGGATAAACAGAAGAAGATGGATGGATGATCTTTACCAGAGCATAAATAAGAACTTACATTAAAACTTCTTCTTCTTGCCCTGGTTTTACCCACCAGCCCACCATCACGCGTGAGATTCATTAGCTCATGTAGTTTAACGTGATGGGGAGCTAGCCCTGCCCACACCCTCAAGTCTTGGAGGAAAAAGTCTTCCACGGGGTTGTTATTTCAGGGAATGGACCCCTACAGCCGAGCTTGGAGCCACTGTGGATGGTCTTCATCATGTGAGAGTTTAGATGTGGAGAGAGTCTGATGGAATAAGGCCACCAGTAAAGGTGCTACTCTTTCAGTGACCTTTGCCCTTTAGAGAGTATAGTATTGGTCATCCTTACAGCACAATTTATGCGTAATGTAATACGGTTAAGTGATACAGACGCTTAATATAAATGACTATAAAAAGCACAAAACTGTGATTTTATTCTGTGGATTACTAGCGGGGGCTGAACCAATGGTTAGCAGGCGTTTGTTCCCCCCCGGAAGTGATGTGAACTCGTTGGGCGGGGTTGTCCAGCGCAAGTAAACAAGCAGATCTATTCAGCGAGAGACATTTTAGGTGATAAAAAAAGGCGCTGGAATATCAGGTCTGTTAGCCAACACACCTTTCACCAGTTTTCAGAAATATATAGAATTTTAACTCTACAGCATGTAACACCACTGACCTGTAAAAAAGCACGTTGCAGATAAACGGAATTCAAAGTAAAGCTGTAAAAATATGAAAACATCTGTACCCACTTTTATCACTTGACTTGCTAGTTTGATCTCAGGGAGACATCTGGCGGCTGCACATTGAAATAAATTCCAGCTGTTTCCGTGGCAGGTGTCAGCCCGTACCAGGTGACGCCACTGACAAAGAGTGTTGGTTACAATTGGAAAAAATCATTCATTCATTCATTTTCTAAGCCGCTTAATCCTATTTAGTGTCACGGGGAGGTTAGGACCCATCTCAGCCGACTCTGGGCGAAGGCGGGGTACAGCTCGCCAGGCCATCACAGGGCACCACACACACAACCATCCAAACTCACACTCGCACCTAGGGGCGATTTGAACAGCCAGTTAGCCTACTGTGCATGTTTTTTGAACTGTGGGAGGAAACTGGAATATCCGGAGGAAACCCACACATGCATGGGGGGAACATGCAAACTCCACACAGAAACACACCGAGCCCGGGAATCGAACCCAGGACCTTACTGTGAGGCGGACGTGCTAACGCCGCAGCAAGTAAATGCTTGGAAACCTACTTTACAATTTTGCTTCTATGACCTTCAAAAGTAGGAGCTTATAAACAAGTAATTTCTGTAAACCTGCGAGGAACCCCGTCGTGGAACCTTCTGGAGAATCACTCGATAATGAACAAATGCTATGATGTCGTGCTCGTCTCATCTGAACGACAGCCTTTCCTACCCTGTTCCAGCTGCTGTAACAGCATTGAATAAGCTGTCGGTAGATTTTGCACATCCAATTTATTTAGTTATTATTTATTTTTTATTATATATAATTGCTTATATATTTTACCCCTTTTAATCTGGGTCAGTTCTGGGTCAGTTCCAGAAGTGTTTTACCTGTGATTTTATCAACCAGCCCTGATTGTGGGAACTTTGAGTACATTTATCGTTGGTGTTGAACGATGTTTGGTGCTGAAACATTTTTGGTTTTTAAAGTTTTTTTTGCCACGCCTACAAGGAAATAATTGTACTTGTTTTTTTTTTAATTATTTATAATTTTACGGCTTTTTAAAATTTGTTGAGGAGGTTTTTAACGTGTATGGAAGGTCTTTTATGTTGCATCTGCATTTTATTTAAATTTATATTATAATCCTGCTCGCTGCAAAACAAATCTACCTTCAGGGACTAATAAAAGTTACCTCATAGCCATGTACCACTGACGTACAGGCCCGGAGATCGTAATGAGACACGACCCAATCAGAGAACACAGCTCACACTTGGTGAATTGAAGTTTATTTCATGTGAATATGTACATATATAAAAAATAAGGACGTATGTACATTAATAATAAATATCGACATTTGGAGTTTTTGTACAAGCGAAATAAGTTACTGAACATTATACTTAAAATTATAAAATAATAACAGTTAAAAAAACAACAACCACAAGACACAGTATTTAAAAAAGCAGGCAGTAAAGAAACAAACAAACAAACAAACATAAACAAAAATAACAGGAACCATAAAAGAGTAGATTAACATTTGGCCACAAAAGAAGAGCAGAAATGGTGTCCACAACTCAGGCCATGCGGTGTGTGTGTGTGTGTGTGTGTGTGTGTGTGTGTGTGTGTGTGTGTGTAATACAGAAACACTTGTCAGAAAGTAAGTACGGTTAAAAAAGTGGCCAAAATATTCCAAAGTCCTTATTTAGCACATGGGCTGTGTTTCACTCCTCCACCTCCACCTGCACTGGAGTGCACTTCACTATAAAATCAGCAGCATGTAGTGCACTTGCTAACTTTAAAGTCACCTTGTAAACCCGACTAATGTAAGTCTTGAGCGCATGGGCTGTGTCTGAAAAGCACGTCATCACTTTATCAACCAAACGCCGAGGCTGTGTCTCAATCTGGAAATTCTGCCCTTTCCACCTTCGAGATGCACACTATTACTCCGTTAAAAGTAAAAGTAGGGCACTAGAAGTGGATGACTGACACATGGGCTTTATCTGAGTTCCCTTCTGCCCTTGGCCCCTTACGGTGCACTTCATCACTTCCTAATCAGTGTTCAAAGTGTCCACTTGATGACTTTAAAGTCAATCGGCACCTCTTCTTCTACATCACTGAGCGTAGTGCAGTTTCAAACTTGAAAGTCGTTGTCTAAAGGCTGCGTCTCAAATGCCACTCTTCTACCCTACACTCCGTGAATGAGAAGCAGCTGTAGTTTTGTAAATGAATGACCACTGGCATTCGACTCATCCTCACACACACACTCATAGTACTGTTGCCAGGGGAAACCGCCTCTACACCGTATGCATTCTGTAGCTATGTTCTCTGATCAGCTCTTGATCACTGAAATGCCAGCGACATCAAATACCCCTTCAAAACTGAAACCACCTTGTAGCCTGGCGTGTGCCGATGTACAGTGTCCATGTCTCACGTTATGATTTTATGAATTTATTACGACATATTATTTTGTCGTCCATGAGCATGTTTGGTGATGAAACATATTTGGTTTTAAAAGTTTTTCTGTCACGCCTACAAGGAAGTTGCTAACAAATGCCTGAAGTTAAAGTTTTCGCTACTGACTTCCTGACGTCTTGGTTCCTGCGTACCTTTCCTACATCTCGGAAATGAAAAGTAACATCCTCAGTCCGGCAGGTCGCCATGTCAACCACCAAACAATTTCAAAACTACTAGGACGCATTTTTGATGTACACAAAAATCTTTCCCCCATTGTGTCGAGAGCTGCATCGAGTTTACTTTTAAATATATTTACAAAGAAAAAAAAATATTTAAACACTTTTTGTTAAAAATTTAAACAGTAACTCAATTAGGAAACTCTGCAGCCATTTTGCGTACGCTTACTTAAAAGCAATTAAACCACCCACTATTGAATTCTCTACTCTGATTGGTCAGGACATGCTAATTCTTTATACCAGCAGCTCTGAAAGTCATGCAGGTCATATCGATGACTTCATTCGAATATAAAAAACCCCGCGTGTAAGTATCAGCAAGGCCACGCTTTCCGTAAACTTATGCGTTAGGAAGGAGTCTCCGGCGCCTGCGCTTTGTAACATTCAGAGGTAAATCTGTAAAGCCCGTGTCACGCACTGACGTTTTATCTAGCGCATGCTGACGTATGAAAAATTTGGCGAATACGCTGGAGTACGTGGAATAAGTTATGGGTACGTTTCGTGTAAGTTACCAGCACGCTGGCCGAGTCGTAGCACGGTGAGGTCGTTGAAAACTTTTGTGCGGAAAATTTTCGATTTTCAGACATTCCACATACTCTGGCTATAAGTTGTTGGTAAGATATTTGTAAGTTACTCATAAGTTCTAAGATGAGTAAGTACTTTGAACCAACGTATTACTTATACCCAAGAATGCCTAGCGCGTTGGCAGCGTTCACAACTTATCACCAGCGATAGTCAACGATGGAGTCTTGAGGAGTACCGACCGGTTCCTCGTTAGAACCCCATTTTATATCCCAGCCCCCTCAGACACTGCCAATACGGCCATAATGCGCTCGCTGTATGTTGGAAAGACGTTCAGTAAAAGTTCTGTGGTCGTCCGGAACACGTCAGGTACGTCTACATACGTCAATATACGCTGGAGATAAGTTCGAGATGTGAGCTATGAGTTTTCGAAAGGTTCTGGATAAGTTAGTAATAAGTTGTGTATACGTTTAAAACAGGGATAATATCGATAGTTCAGCGTATGCCAGCGTTTTATAGAAATTTGTCATACGTCGCATAAATTCTGCAAATCGTTAACATGTGACGGGGGCCTAACTTTAAGTACAGAGGGATTTTCCTTTCGTTGTTTTCTTATTAATATCTAGAAAAAAATACCGTTTGGTGAGGGAACTGTTTATAGCTGTTATTGCACAAATGCAAACAGGAACCTACACCAAAGCCTCACACATTTGATTGAGAATTGCGGTCGAGACTATTGTGGCCATTCTGGCCGATTTTGGAAATGGGCTGGGGGTGGGAATTATGCAAATGAAGTCACGGTAGCCGGATGAAAAAAAAAAACAACAACAACAACGTGGTTTAACTGATCTGGTGCTTGACCCACTACAAATTTCAACACGATCAAACTTTCTGTGAATGGAAACCACGCCCTTTCGGTTCTCAAGGTGGCACCACGACAAGTTTTCTAATAGAAGTGCCCGGAAAAACCTCAGGGGTAATACTGGTTGACCCTGTCTACCGTGAAGTCATTCTGGCGATGTGAGAATGAGACTGTGTTCCACAACGTTAACTGTTAATAACGATTCACCTATTCATTCATTCTCTAAGCCGCTTAATCCTAATTAGGGTCGCGGGGAGGCTGGCACCCATCTCAGCCGACTCTGGGCGTAGGCGGGGTACACCCTGGACAGCTCGCCAGGCCATCGCAGGATTCGCATATTGTTTTTTTAAGAATTAGAAATTGTAGTCGCCAAGGTAACAATGTGCTGTGATACACGAGAAACAAAACACTAGCTGTTATAGTTTAATTCCAATCTAATTAGCTTATCATCATTTGAATACTCGATTCTGATTGGTCATTCACGATCACGGTAGATTTTATTGCGTTTCTGGAGCTGTGGAGCGCATCATTACAGAAAGCAATAAAATCAGTTTTAAATGGATATTTTTATGGCAGATTATGGATTTCTGTTGTTAAGAGGGATAATCAACCCCCTACAGCAGATAAATAATCCCCGACAGTATGATTCAAGACAAACCCGCTTCACATCAGCGTCCTGATCACTCTGTCAGGGATTATTTCGTGATAAAGTCCGTCTCACTTTACGTTATTCCTTGTTTGGCCGGGCGAGATAACTGTGTAAATGTTTTTACTTCCAGCTGGACACGTCCTGCGTCCATACACTCTTCCAGACACTCGTGTATCCTGAAGTGTTAATACACCATAACGTTATCATGTTGTTATAACAAACCATCGGCACACGCCTTCCTGTCGCTAATGAAGGAAAAAAAAAACCCACCCTGAGAAATCTTTCTTTCTTTTTTTTTCCTTTTTTTTTTTTTAGGCTTGCGCACGGATAAGAAGGTGCACTGACGAATTAAGAAACAGCACAAACCCTTCTGTGGAAAGGCGAAAAATCCTCCATTACATTTTCATTACTGCTCAGGTTCTTTCTTTTCTCTTCCTTTCTTTCTTTTAAATCGTATCCGACACGTCTGGACAACAGAACGCCTGAAAAAAAAACACCATAAAGCTGTCATGCCACAAAATATATCGATTTTTTTTCTCCTCCATCAAAAAAGAGATGAATAAGAAAGCAAACGCTCTGGAGTACACGTCTGGAGAACACAACAGTTCTTCTCTGTGCAGTGGATGGACTCCAGATTTAAATAAAAAACAACAACAAAAGGAAATAGACAAGAGAAGAAGAAGAGAAGGAAACCATCTGCAGTCTACTTTGGCTTAGCCCATGCTGAAGAGGCACAGCGAAACAAACAAAATCCAAAAACAAATCACAAAGTCTTTTTATTTATTCTTTTCTTTATCCCCCCCTTGAGTCTGCGTCAGGAGTAAGACTTGCTGATCTTTTGTACTTCAGAGGAAAAACATCTTGTAGAGCTTCATGCAAGAGAGTCGAGACGGGCGGCAGAGTCCGCTGTAGTACCTCACGGATGGATGGATGACCCACGTGTCCAGTTATACATCAGCAAAAATGTGGAAATGTGAAAATGTCCTTGTCTTTTGTCTGACGAGACGGTCTACAGAGGTGTGAAACGCTGGAGAAGAGAAAGAAGAGGAATTTTTTTATACTAAAAGCATTTCAAATATGATATTCACTCATTCTTTCCTCCTCGTGGACACGGTGGTATTTTTTTATTACAGCTTTAACACCGAATTTTTATTAAACTTCAGTAGAAATGACTTGGGGGCGGGGCTACACATGAGCTCAGGTCTTTATTACTAAATAAACTGGAGACCAATTATGTGTAGAGTCACTAATGACTGATTTGATTTGATTTATCTAACATTAACGGTTGTCATGGTAACGTGATATTTGACCAAACTTCACCTGTTATAACTGAGCGCTAGTCTACCAGCTTGATGTCTAGCTAGGCTAGGCTAAGCTAGGTGATGTTAACGTTGTTCATAAGAAACATTACATTCTGAGAAGTTTGTCTGGTTTTAAATAGATAAACAAACTTTGAGTTCTGTAACTAGCTAAATGGTGACGAAAGCAACCAACACACAAACAAAAATGTACGTTGCTCTGGATAAAGGTGTCTGCTAAATGTGTAAATGTACAAGCAGCTAGCTAGCTAAATAGTTAAAGGCAGGTGCTGTTGGTTGTCATGGTAACACCATTTGTCAGCAGGTTTGGTTGTAAATAACAAAACACTTTATTCATGTAACAATGTCAGCTAATTTATTAGTAACGAGCTAACCAAGCACAAAAGTAGCCCACGAGGCTGGTAAACAAAATGGCGGTTGTCATGGTAACCTTATGGTAACCTTGTTTCGATATGATGGTTGATGTTAAACATAACAAAAGACTAATTTATTCATTTATTCATTTTCTAAGCTGCATAATCCTAATTAGCGTCGTGGGGAGGCTGGCGCCCATCTCGGCCGACTCTGGGCGAGGGCGGGGTACACCCTGACCAGCTCGCCAGACCATCGCAGGGCACGCGCACAACCATTCACACTCACACCTAGGAGTGATATGGAACAGCCAATCAGCCTACTGTGCATGTTTTTTTACTGTGGGAGGAAACCGGAGTACCCAGAGGGAACCGAGCCCGGGACCTTCTTGCTGTGAGGTGAATGCTGTGCCACTGTGGCACCAAAAGAGTAATATTTCAGTATAACAGTTCAGACAAAATATGAGCTAGCTTGCTAGCTAGTGTTGCTAACACTTACCTGTGTTGAATCGGGTGCAGCCTTTAATTGGATAACGTGGCATCAATCCAGCCTTTGGCATCCAATCAGGGTCAGTTTATCAACGGTGAAGTAAATATCCACAAGTGATTTATATGCACTAATGCACTTGTTGAAACATCCTTTATACAGTAATGATGTACAGTTATTGGCTTAGAACAAACGCCGTCCATCCGTTTTCGCGAGTCTGTGTCACACACGCAGCTCCATTTACAAAAAACGAGTCTTAGAGGAAGGACGGCGAGACAAACCGCATGTCCTCCTTTTCACATTCCACCTGAGGAGACAAAAACGTCCCCGTGTCCTTCTCCATCGTTCCGAAAATGTTCCAGAAATACGAAGAAATATCATTAAATTACAAACGTCGCAATATATTAGTGCTTTGAGACTCAGGACATTCTCAGAAGAAACCAGAAAAATCAAACAGCTTAAAAAAACGCGCCGCATCGAACGCCTGACAGTTTGCTTATCTTTTGTTGGCGCTTTCGTTTACAGCTCCCTTCATTTACCGCGTCCTCTCTCTTCTCTTTCACACTTTTCTCTTTCAAAAAGTATGATTGTCATCTTGCTATAAAGTATTCCCGATACCCCACCCACTCCCTCGTCCAATCCTGAAACAAATTGGTGTGGCTCCTCCCACGTATTTGAGTGACAGCTCAATTTGGCCAATAAAAAAAGTCTTTAGCCGTTTTCTTCAATTAGCCGTCGCCATGGAATGAAAAGCCAGTTTGTTGATGGACAGATCATGACGCACTCTGTATATGGGTGTTAGCCATTAGCATTAGCATGCCACCTGCTAGATTGGGGTTGATGCCGAAAGCCGAGGGAGTAAGAGAGAGAGAGAGTGGAGTGTCCAATGGAAGGAAGGAAGGATAAAGAAAGAAAGAGGAAGGATGTTTCTCCTTGAAGGAGGGAGGTAGGCGACTGTTTGGCGTCTCTGGTTGTGCTCTACACCGACGACTCTTCCGGGTTGGCGTCAGGAAGGATGCTTCTCTGCTGTAGCGTCCTCCGTAGCTCCTCCTTGAAGGGACTGGTGTAATCGTTCTCTCTGGCACCGATCCCCAGCTTTCCTCCAACTCCTCCCACTCCTCCTGTGCTCATCCCTCCGTTCGCCCGTTCCTCGCCCGCCATGCTCAGGCTGAGGCGAACGTACCCGTTGGTGCCAGAGTTCCGGATGTTGGTGAGGCTCAGGCGGCTTGGCGAGTGTAATGGCTGCCCGGGAATAGTGCTCGGCGAGGATGAAGAAGCGTGTCCAGGAACGATCTTTAGCGATCCGTCTGAGTAGTAATAATTGGCGCCGGTTTCCCAGAATCGATCCTCGTCGTTGTTTGAACCGGTGGGCATCTTGCTGGGCACGAAGCTTGGCGTCTCCTTGGGCAATGTGATTGGGTAGACAAGCGTACTCTCTAACGGCTTCATCTCGGCAGTCCCTGCTTTTCCCAGTGCTAATTTCAGCCTCCGGCGCAGATAGAGGGCGCCGGCTAGCAGCACCAGACACGTGACTCCCAATGCAATCACCAGCACCCAGAAAAGGCCCATGCTGGCATCTGGTGCTCGCGCTTCCATAAACACCGGCGGGCTGACCAGCACCGCCACCTGGTAGCGCTCCATCTGGAACTTCACTCCCTGCTCCTCGGAGTAGCACACATAGCGTCCGGCCTGGAGGGCGCCCGCCTGGGGGATGACTAGAGCACGGAGAGCACGGTCGAAACGTGGAGCTGAAGAGGCGGGATCAGTCGAAAGCAACAACTCTCGCTCGTTTAGCATCCACGAGGGACGCGCCAGGTTCGAGACCAGCTGGCAAGGCAGGACGAGATCCGAACCCACCACCACGGTCACGTTCCTCAGCCGGGAATGTTCTGGAAAACAGGAGATTAGGTATGTTAAAGTTAGCTACAGCGTATTAGTTCCGGAGGTGATTTCAGATGAACGGCACACTCGTATATCCTTTAACACGACTCATCGGAATTCTCGATTCTGATTGGTCAGTCATGACAATAAGTGGTCTGTTGTTTCTTTGTGCAAAGTGGAACAGATTGTTGAGTTTGTCATTAGCAGAAGCGATAAAATCGTTTTTAATCACTAAAATTATTTTTCGATCGTTATTTAGTAATTAGCCGTGTATTATGTTGGATAACAGTCAGCGAGTCGATCATTATCGCCAAATAAACCCCTTCAGAGTGACGCGAGACCACTCCACTGTGCATCACGCTCCTAATCCCCCCATCAAGGTTCATTCTGCGATAAGCACCAACTCGTTAAACATTACCCATTAGTTTTTAGTTTGGATTCGAAGAGTTCTGAGCTGATTGTAGTTTGTCCAGCGGGGGGGACGCTGTACTGAGACCCACCTGGACTTGGGATGGAGATCGGTTTATCAATCTTGGGTTTTGACCCTCGACTGAACCTTTCCAGCATGAGATCCTGAGTGAGAGTGGACATGGACCTGCAGGGGGGAACAAGAGACATCTGTTACACACACACACACACACACACACACACATGCTAACACACTCTGTGTTTCCACTGCTAACATTTCACTGTATTCAAAAATCTTTTTTGTGATTTTCTGGGAAACCCATTTTAAGCTCCGCCCTGTGCATTGATCATGGGAATTCTGTGTTTTATTGGTAATAAGTTACATTACATCATCATTTAGCAGATGCACAAACAAGCTCTAATAAAAGGATCTCACTTCGAAATTTTCGAAGGAAAAGAAGCATAGACGAGATACCCGAGCGGACAGGTAGGGGGCGATGACGCGCCGCTTTAAACAGAGTCCCGTACGCAGGTGCAATTCAGGCTCGTTTAAGGTTCCTTTACATACGAAAATAAATACGACTGTTTGATACCACGTAACCGTCACCGCCCAAGATGTTCAGCAAGATATTCAATACAGGGCAGCACAAAGTCCAACATTTCTGAAGACAAACCTGGCGATGGTGGAGGAAAGAATGGAGATATCACAGGGGTGTTTTTTTTTAGCTACACCGTCCCTGTGATTCTTCCATGAGAAGGAATACAAGGAAAAAACAACATGAGAGAGAAGTAGATGACTGTGTATGTCTGTGCAGGATAAATGGTGAGTGATGGAGCCAAATGGTGAGTGTTCGTGTTTGTGTGTGTTTGTGTGTGTGCGTGTGTGTGTGTGTGTGTGTGTGTGTGTGTGTGTGTGTGTGTGTGTGTGTGTGTGTGTGTGTACCCGCGGTGGAGGTCGATGCGGACGCAGGCTCGTCCCTCACTGTCCCAGGCGCAGTACGGATCTCGGGACAGCCAGCAGTCCGGCTGAGAGTGATAACGACTGCAGTTAGCCAAGGGCAACTGTAACACCTCGGACCGAGAGCCGATATACAGGTACTTCTACACACACACACACACACACACACACGCGCACAGATGCAGACAGAGAGAGAGAGACAGAAAAAACACTGTTGAGAGTGGATAAGAAACAAAATTAGAGGAAGATCTTGCTGTGTGTGTGGGCCTGTGTGTGTGTGTGTGTGTGTGTGTGTGTGTGTGTATGTGTGTGTGTGTGTGTGTGTGTGTGTGTGTGTGTGTGTGTGTGTGTGTTACCTTGCTGTGTGAGATGGTAAGACTGTCGACGGGTTGCGGCAAATCAAACAACTGGATTTCCTCAATCACATGAGCCTCAGGTCCAACAATCGCCACTCGCTGGAGCCATCCATCAGCTGGAGAGAGAGAAAGAGAGAGAGAAAGAGAGAGAGAGATAGAGAAAGAGAGAGAGAAAGACAGACAGAGAGAGACAGAGCGAGAGAGAAACAGAAAGACAGAGAGAGAAATAGAGAGAGAGAGAGAGAGAGAGAGAGAGATTAGTAATTATAATAGTATAAAATTATAACAAAATAAAAACCCTTTCAGTTTCTGATGTGATGCATATTAAAGTGTCCCTGTGGTGAATTAGTGTTATTAGCTCTTTAAAACGAGCACGTAGGACAACAGCGGCTCCTTCCAGCAACATCAGTCCTTGCACGATTTCAAAGTGTGTTACGACTCCAGTCGTGCTCAGAGACACGCCGCCTTTCTACTGTACTACTTTCTGGTAATGACACGAACTCGTTGGATTGGTGGGCTGCGTCACAGACCCCGTGTGTCATAACACTTTATGATCCAGTGCTGAGCTGCACAAACGACAAGCGCAGAGATCAGGAAAAACGTTTCTTTTTGTTCCTAAACCGACTGACAACAGGAAAGCTGAGTAGGAAAAACGTTCGCTGCGGAAACCATTTCAGATTCACCGCCACGCTCATCTCTGGCAGCGTCCTCGTCCTCAGAGTCACTAGAATGTGACGTCTCACCATCGCCACAAGAGACGCCAACCCCGCCCAACACACTGACATCACTTCCGGGGAAAATGACTGCCAATCCTCGTAGTATAGCGAACCGCTAGTGATCCACTGGATAAAATCACCCGGTTTTGTGCTTTTTATGGTCATTTATGTTAAAATAAACATCTGCATCTCTTAAACCTATTACATACACACTAATTATACTGTGAGGATGAACAACACCACTACTGTTTAATGACCTCTGTGTGTGTGTGTGTGTGTGTGTGTGTGTGTGTGTGTGTGTGTGTGTGTGTGGAGAGAGAGAGAGAGAAAGAGAGATTGAATGCATAGCTCTGTTTGATCATCTCACACACACACACACACACACACACACACACACACACACACCACACAAATTGGACATGGACAGATTTTTTTCTGTTTCAGCTGCTTCTTCTTCACTCAACCGCGAACCAACCCTGTGGTCCAGCTGGCAAAGTGTGTGTGTGTGTGTGTGCATGTGTGTGTGCGCGTGTGCATGTGTGTGTGTGTGTGTGCGCGCGTGTGTGTGTGTGTGCGCGTGTGCATGTGTGTGTGTGTGTGTGTGTGTGTGTGTGTGTGTGTGCGCGTGTG
>JAOUQZ010000027.1:1529369-1539369 GCA_028564935.1 Neosilurus hyrtlii
TACTAAGCATTTCACTACATATTGTACTGTGTATAATTTGTATGTGACAAATAAAAAATTTGAATTTGAATTTGAACATGCAATGGAAATGAATTTGACTTTGTACTAAGGATGCGGACACAGCTCTTTGGGTCATACAGGGACTGGATATCTGACATCAGGGGCCCAGGTACCCCGTACTCCCTCAGCCCTCCACAGAATCCCTGGGGATCATGGTTGTAAGCCTTCTCCAAGTCCAAAAAACACATGAAGTCTGTATGGTCAGACTCCCATGACCCCTTAGGAACTGTACAAGGGTAAAGACCTGGACAATAGCTGCACTTATCCTTCTGAAACAGAAGTCCGCCCCTTTTTTTAAATGGAGACCACCATGTGACATTGAAGAGATGTGTCAGCTAGGACAGCCCCACAGTGTCCAGAGCCTTCAGCATCCCCGGGCAAATCTCCTCCACCCCAAAGAGCCCCTCCAACAAATCGCCCTCCGTCCCCACACTGATTGTTCTCCCATAACTGCACCACACCAATGTTTTTCTCCTTACACACACAAAAAAATGATGGATTGACAACAGAGGAAAAAGTGTGCAAGGGGCGTGTTTGGTGTTTACCTGCGGGCGGAGCTGTCGTGTGATGTCATTGGGGTCGAGAGCAAAGAGCGTCTCTCTGGCACCGACGTACAGTACGCGCTCGTGCTCAGACAGAGTCAACATGGTGTAGTTAAACACACCCACTGCCCGGAAGCGTGCCATGCTGTCTATCACTTCTGTAATGAGAGAGAGAGAGAGAGAGAGAGAGAGAGATCTTTATTATAAATAATGTAATTGACAAACAAATAATAGATATTAAGAGAAAGATAGAAAGAAAGAAATAATGAAGTGAGAGACAAAAATGAGAGAGGGGGTCAAAGCAAGAGAAAAAGAGAGAAAGTGAGGAGAGTGAAAAAGAGAGAAAGAAACAAAAACCAAAAAGACGAACAGACAGAGAATTAGGGGAGAAAGAAACAGAGGGATAGACAGAAAAAATAAAAGAAACAAAGATAGAGAGAGCGAGAAAAAGATGCAGAAAATGGGAGACAGACAGAATGAGACAGAGAGACAGAGGCAGGAAAACAGGAAAGACAGACGACAGACAAACAGAGACAGACTAAGAGGAAGAGACACACAAAGGATGGAGAGAGAGGAACAGATGAAAAACAGAAGGGGGGGAGAGAGAAACAGATAACAGAGAGACAGAGTAAGAGACAGAGTGAGAGAGAGGGAGAGAGAGGGATAGAGAGGGAGAGAGGGAGAGAGGGAGAGAGGGAGAGAGAGGGAGAGAGGAACAGATAATAGAGAGACAAAGTGAGAGACAGAGTGAGAGAGAGAAAGAGAGAGAGGGAGAGAGAGAGGGAGAGAGGGAGAGAGAGGGATAGATAGAGAGAGAGAGAGGGAGAGAGGGAGAGAGGGAGAGAGGGATGAAGACACCGGTTTAAAAGTGTTCTTTAATATATCTTATTTGTAGAGATATAACACAGATAGATCGACGAAAATAGATACAAAGATAGACAGACATACAGATAGATAGATACAATATCGAATATAACAGATATAGATAGATAGATCGATAGATGGATAGATAGATGGAAAGATGGATAGATAGATAGATAGATAGATGGATAGATGGATAGATGGATAGATAGATGGATAGATAGATAGATAGATAGATAGATAGATAGATAGATAGATAGATAGATAGATAGATAGATATTTGTGGTATTTGTTCCTGCTCCTTTAAGTCTTTATCAGGATGTGATGCATTACTTTAGTGATACTGCAAGAGCAATAATGAATAATGAATAACATCTGAACAGAGGGAGAGAGAGAGAGAGAGAGACAGAGAGAGACAGACAGAGAGAGAGACAGAGAGAGAGAGAGAGACGGAGAGGGAGAGAGGGGGAGAGAGGGAGGAAGAGAGAGAGAGAGAGAGAGGGAGGAAGTGGAGGAGTAACCAAAAGGCAGCACAATATTGTTTCATTATTCAGGGGACTCGTCCTCCTGCCTGCGAGCGACAGCGAATTTAAAGCGGAGAAACTCGATCAGAGCGAGTGTCACAGCACCGACACCAAACTGCGACGAAAACATCATCTTCATTTCCACTGCGATCGGAGCAGCACACAGGAAATGATTCCTCCGCCGTAATTTCTATCCATCATCCCAGAGGAGGAGAGAGAGGAGAGCAGCACGGAGGAGAGGAGAGAGAGAGGAGGATGAAGGGAGAGGTGGTGGGAAAACAGGAAAGGATAAAGCCTCAGGGGTGATGAGAGAGAGAGAGAGAGAGAGAGAGAGAGAGAGAGAGAGAGAGAGAGAGAATATCCCCGATGGAAGTGAAATGAGAATGAAGTTATTACTCTGAGTGCAATGACATGAGATGAGATGGACAGAGCGACGAATGAAGAGAAAGACAGAGTGAGATAGGCAAGAAAAGATCTGAACAAAAGAGAACCAAAACTGATAAAATGAGAGTGTGAGGAGAAAGAGGGATGAATGAAGAAAATTAAAAGGAGATGAATGAACACAAAAAGAGAGGGATGGAGAGATGAGAGAAATGAATATAAATATAAGAGAGGGATACAGGCTTAAAAAAAGGGAAAGAGAGACACAAGAGGGATACAAGAATAAAAAAGGAATGGAGAGATACGAGAGGGATACCGGGTTAAAAAAGGGAAAGAGAGATGAGAGGAATTCAGGAATAAAAAGGGAGAGAATTATGGATAAAGAAAGAGATAAAAATTAAAATAGAGAAACATTAAAGAGCCCTTAGAGAAAAGGGAGCGAGGGATAGAGAAATAAAAAGAAAGTGAAAGAAACAGAATAGAGAAAACAGAGAAAAAGAGATGAGAGGAAGGGAGAAATAAAAAAGATGAAGAGAACAGAGAGAGCACAGCTGAATAGAACCAAGCTTCACACACACACACACACACACACACACACACACACACACAGGGCGAGCTGGCCGAGATTGTGTCAGCGTGTCACATCAGCAGCGCAGCTGCAGAATAAGGGTGCAGCAACCACAACCAGCCACCAGAGGGCATTACAGGGGCATGTGACACCAAACCACTTCAGAGGAGCCGATCAAAGGAAGCGATACGATACGACAAACAGACTGCGAGAGAGAGAGAAAGAGAGAGAGACAGAGAGGTGCGGGTCGTTAGCACAGCAAGCAACTTCAAACAGTAATAGAGGACAGAACAAAACGCCATCCGTCCTCTTCAGAGATCCGAGGAAGAGGGAAAAGCACACACGAGCTAAATATAGCCAAAGCAAAACCGAAGACCAGATGTGGGCCAGTGGTGGGGTGCGGCGACGCAAGGACAGGACAACAGTCGCTGAATTTCGCAAAAGAAAAAATGATGCTAAGCTATTCTGTGCTGTCAATAACAAGAGGGGGAAAAAACTAGCTTTTTGATAGCGGGATGCTAATAGCGGCCAGGGAGACTTCTGTTTGTAGTTAGCCACAATAATGTTTAAGGTCAAGTGTTCGTTTAAAGATAGAAAGGCATCTGGAGTGTGTATGTGTGTGTGTGCTTCAGGCGTAGATAAAAGACTAAAATGAAAGTTAGTACTCATGAAGATCAGTCTCAAGTTCTTCTTTATCAGTTTTCACGTTAAAAAAAACACTAGCGATTAACAAAAACTAGCATTACAATACACAGCGCTAACTTGACAGCTTCCAAGAACTGTCCGGGTTGTTGTGATCGCGTGAGTGTAGCATCAGATACTAACACTCCTTCGCGATTAAAGAAAGTAGAAAGGGAAGGGTGTAGCAAGGTGGTGTAGTGGTTAGCACGTTCGCCTCGCAGCAAGCAGGTCCTGGGTGGGAGTCCCGGGCTTGGTAAGGGCGTTATCGGGTTCATGGGTTTCCACCAGGTCCTCCAGTTTCCTTCCACAGTCCAACATTCGCATGACGCTAACTGGCTGCTCCAAATTGCCCCTAGGTGTGAGTATGAATGGTTGTATGTGTGTTGGCCCTGCGTTGGCCCGGTCAGCTGTTCAGGGAGTACCCTGCCTTTGCTCAGAGTCAGCTGGGATAGGCTCCAACCGCCCTGTAGAATTAAGCGATTCGGCAAATGAGTGAGAGCGAGAGGAACACTTCAAGATGTTCCGAAGATTCTGTAACATTAGCAACCATTACAAACGATACGAAAGGAAAAAAACTACGATCGGAAAAGTGACGTCTGAAAGGACGAGTTTTAAAAACGCAAACAAACCAAAGCTTCAAAGAAACCAATGTTAGCTAATGACTGGGGCTAATCATTTAATCAGCTAGCATAGCTAGCTAGCACATGGCATAGATTGTCTTTGTCAATGTCATGAATGTCAACATTTACCTCAGATGTGTGAGGAAAAGAAAGCAAGAAAACACTCCGCGTGACGATTATAAATGTAGCGCCATGTTACGGACCCTAACCACATTCCACCACCAATCAACAGCGCTCGGTACTTTGACGAGCGACACGTCCGTGTGAATTCTTCTTGGAAAACAAAAGTTACGAGCGCATGACTGGATTTGAGCAAAAAACAAAACACTGTGATGACAAGGAAGAGAAGAAAAGAGTGAAAGCTAGCTGGCGTTACTCAGACAAGACGCTAACCCTAGATGACTTAGCACTGTTTTCAGCGTTAGCCACGTTCGCATTTCTGGGTCGACTTTAATGAGAGCTTGGAGAGCTTAGCGAATCGGTTTTGGATCGGTTCATTTTGTGTGTGTGTGTGTGTGTGTGTGTGTGTGTTTCCTCTCTGATGTTCCTCCATGGATCTTAGGCTGAGCAACACTATAAATACAAGAGAGTTCTGCTTATAGCTGCTAACCACACACACACACACACACACACACACACACACACACACACACACACACACACTGCTATTAAAGGCCTATTTTAGGCTGTTTGAAGGAGGAAGAAAAAAGAGACTGGAAGAGCGACAGAGAGAACGCGTGCACATGTATAGTAATTACGAAGAAAGACAAGGTTAACATGTACACACACACACACACACACACACCACAGATTCTAAAGCTTAACTAAACTGGCTTTCACTGAGGACTAAATTTAAATCATGAATCATTAGGCAAAGTTTAAGAACACAAACACACACAGAGCGTGAGAGCAGGGGTGCACAGGAAGTGATGTAATCACTATAGATTAGCAAAAAGGATGGGGTGGGAAATGAGAGGACGGAAAGGTCGAGAGAGAGAGAGAGAGAGAGAGAGAGAGAGAGAGAGAGAGAGAGAGAGAGAGAGAGAGAGAGAGGGATCATGTGACTAAACAGGAAACATTCAAAGTGTATAAACACAACATTCAGGGAGAAAAAGAAAAACAAGGGTATAGCATGAGATTAAGAGACAGATAATTAGAGTGGTGGATGAAGGGAAAGGGAGGGAGAGGAAAAATACTGCACTCGTGTAAAAGAGAAACTGATGAAGAACAGCCGAAAGGGGACGAGAAGGTTTTTTAAGCTCCTTGAGAGCCTCGAGTGTACGGAGGTGTCGCGATGAAGGAGTTCTGAGAGGTAATATGTTTGAGTGATGTGAGCTGATATTGCAGTATGGATAAGAACTCCTGGCTGACTTTAATCTACTTTGAAGCTGTAGCTGTTCTAAGGACCTAGCCAGGAAGACCAGCGAAAAGGGAATTATATATATATATATTAAAAAAAAATCAAGAAGAGAGCATGGACCAAGGTTTCATCATCTTTCAAGTTCAGTAAACAGTGGAGGCAAGCAATATGGTGAATATAGAGGGGGGCGTGGAGGTGGGGGGGAGCTCTTCTTATAGACTGCCCTCAAAATAACCTCAAAAAGACACGAGGAGCAAAGGGTTCTTCAAAACATAGAAGATTAGATAATCACCCCATCAGTGTCCAAAACGAGGGCAGGACTACTACACAACCTGGCAACACACACCTACTCACAAAAAGGCTCCTCCTTTTCTATTTCACTGCTTTAAAACGACAAAAAAGACAATACATTCAAATCTATGGTGGCGTCACGATGGCGAAGTGTTAGCACATCCGCCTCACACCAACAAGGTCCTGGGTTCGATTCCCGAGCTCAGGCGTTTCTGTGTGGAGTTTACATGTTCTCCCCATGCTTGGATTGGTTTCCTTCAGGTACTCCGCTTACCTCCGGCTGTCCAAAAACATGCACAGTAGGCTAATTGCCCCCAGGCGTGAGTATGAGCGTGAATGGTTGTGTGTTTGTGTTCCCTGAGATGGCCGAGCGAGAGTACGATGAGATGGACGCCAGCCTCCCTGTGACCCTAATTAGGATTAAACAGCTTAGAAAATGAATGAATGAATGGAATAACAATCAAATTTCATCTGCACTCTTTTGGGATCTTCTCACCCACCTTCATTAGGAACTGACACCCAGTAAGCTGTCATTAAAATTTCCAAATATGACAAAACATTATCTCTTTATGGGGCAACAATTTGAGGTAAAATATGACATGATGAGGTAAAATGGGAATCATCTCTCGATTTACTGTATATTGTAATAAACAGGAGAAGAGCATGAAGAAAAAGAATCAGTATGAAAAGAGGACAAGGGCTGATCCCTAGGAAACATCTAAAGCTACAGGAAAAGAGGACAGAGAACCCATCCCTGGAGAAGACTGTGAGCTAATCTGGAAAATAATCAACCAATGGGGACACTTTAAAATACAGTAGAAACCTGCCATGAACAGATCTTTGGGAGTCGTACTGAGATACAGTAGAAGGTGATAAAGAATAAATCTATGCGGGACATCTTGGGTTAGAAAAGAATGGGGCCAAGAATCGACTGCTGATGGATACCAGGTAGAAGGTTAAATACTGATCCCTATAAAATGCTGTAAGCTATAGTAGATGAGAGACACCCCGAACTGTAGCAGAATAGAGACTGAGGACTGATCCCTGGGGGACACCTTAAGCTAAATTAGATAAACTGCACAAGGCACCTTATGGTAGAAAGTGGCCAAGAGCAAAACCTTAAGGGAAAACTTGAATTACAGTAGAAAGGGGCCAAGAGCCACTCTTGGGGGACACCTAGAGCTACAGAGAACTGAGGCAAAGAGCAGATCTTATGAATATCTCGAGTTGCATTAGAAGAGAGGCAAAAGTGACAGCATGGAGACATCATGGGCTTCAGTGGAAAGAGTCCAAGAAACAATCACTGGCAGACACCTTGAACTACAGTAAAAGGCAACAAGAATTGTTCCTCAGGGACACTTTGATCTATAGTAGATTTAGTGGAAACCTTCAGCAACAGTAGATGTGGGCTTCTAAAGGATTCTTCGGGAACTACTGGAACTTCAACAGAAGTCTCCAAGAACTGATCTGTTGGTAGATGCTTTGAGCTCAAGTAGTAGAAAGGGATGCTTCTGACTGGACAGTGAGCCTTGGGAGATGTTCAAAGCAACCTCTGTCAGCCTGTATGGAGAAAAAAAAACAAATATGCCCGGGGACACCTTGCAGTAAAAAGGAGAAAAGAGCATATCCTTGGGGGATACCCTGAGACCCAGTGAAGTAATGGACTACAACTACTACTACGATACAGAGCTGCTCGGGGACACATAGTAATAGAAAGGAAAAAAGAGTAGATCCTTAAGAGATTCCTTAAGACCAAGTAAAGGATGGGGAAGAATGGAGTGCTTGGGGGACAGCTTTCAATAAAAAAAAGAAGAAAAGAGTAGGTCCTGCTGAGGGACACCTTGCAGTTGAAAAGAGAAAAGAGCAGATCCTTGGTAGATACCTTGAGACCCAGTAAAGAGGGGCAAGATTGGATAGAAAGGAGATACCTTGCAGTATAAAGGAGACGAGAGCACATCTTTGGGGAATACACTGAGACCCAGTGGAACGGGGCAAGAATGGACTGCTTGGGGACATCTTGCAGTAGAAAGGGGAAAAGGGCAGATTTTTAGGGACGCTTTTGAGCTGCAGTATATTATGGTATGGGTGGATTTTAGGGGGACACCCTAAATATATCACTGGCAAATTTGTGATAGATAGATAGATAAAAAAGCAAACAACTCAACAAATAACAAAGGGACTACAACAAGGAAGTGGTTAAAAAGCAGAAAAATGAAAAGAAAAATGAGCTGGGCCAGAGGGAGGCAACTCACAGCATGTCTGTCTCTCAGCGTTTTCCACTAGTGACCTTTTCATAAAAGTGACGTGGCTTCTCTAATGCTGACAACCTTTACACTCTCACGGGGTGCCATTCACACTTACACACATTCAGACTTCAGAGCACAGTGCCGGACTGTGAACAAGAAAAAGAGAGATGTGCAGATGACATACCCACACACACACACACACACACACACACACACTCTCCAAAGAGTACCGAGGCAGTCATTACCGTAATTGGGGGGTAGAAAGATGGAATAGGCTGTCGCTCTGTCTAGCTCTCGTAGTTTGCCGTCCTCAGCACGTTTCGATTTGTGTACTCATAGCATGTCTTGGAACTCGCCTTTCATTTTCCGTTAGACTTGCACTCTCTCACTCTCTCTCTCTCTCTCTCTCTCTCTCTCTCTCTCTCTCTGTCTATCTTCATGTCTCTTTTGTCTCTTTGCCTCCCTTGGGACGGCGTGGCACTGAACTTGGACTCCATTTTAAACACTGCAGTTTCCCTCGTGACTTGCAGAGTTAATAAGCAGAGAGACTGGTACCCTTTTCCACTGACACAGAGCTGGTGCTGCATCAAGAAACTAGCAAAGCTTAAAAGGGGTTTTCGCACCAGAAGCAACACACGTCTCCTTTTCATTTTCAATTAGATCCTAAGGGTAGGCTAAAGGCTGAACAGAGCTCGTAGGCTCGACTCGAGAGCGCACGCTTAGCCATCTTTTTAACTTTTAAAAAGTTTAAGGTGAAAAACTCTTTATACTCATCAGTGTCACTTCTCAGGCACCTGCTTTGCGGACTCGCTTTCAAAGCCAGTAATCTGTCCTGCCTGCCAAGCTGTTCAGGGTGTACCCCGCCCTCTCCCAGGGACGGCTGAGATGGGCACTCACCTCCCCGTGACCCTAATTAGGATTAAGTGGTTTCTAAAATTTATATATATACAGATGTATATGTACACAGTGGTTAGCATGTTTGCCTCACAGCAAGAAGGTCTTGGGTTCAATTCCCAGGCTTGGGGTGTTTCCTCCTGTGCTCTTTGCATGTTCTCCCCCTTGCTTGCGTGGGTTTCCTCCAGGTACTTCGGTTTCCTCCCACAGTCCAAAAACATGCACAGTAAACTGACTGGCTGATCCAAATTGTCCCTAGGTGTGAGAGTGAATGTGTGTTAACCCCGCGATGGCCTGGCGAGCTGTTAAGGGTGTACCCCGCCTTCGCTCAGAGTCGGTTGAGATGGGTCCCCGCAACGCTAATTAGGATTAAGCGACTTAGAAAATGAAGGAATAAAGTGTGTGTATATATATGAAATAGGTACAAATGAAAAGTGAAGTAATAAGAGAAGTTAGCAGAGGTTTGGAATGCTTGGTTATTCCAGGTTGCCTAAAAATTTAATAATTATTCGCGAAATTCGAGGTGCAGTCGAGGTGTATAACACTAAATATTATCACTACATGTCTCTAGTTAGCGATATCTACTTAATCTGAGGTGAAGTAAGTTATATATCACACAGGAACAATAGAAAAGCGGATTGAAATGGTTTATTCTTACATTCTTACAGCATGACGTTAAAAAGGATTATCCCAGGTTTAGAGAGCGACCATTACTATTCATTCAATATATTTTCTCATTTCTGATTGGTTGAAAGCCACCAGCAGATTCTTGGTATCCTTCCACGAGCTGATTGGTCCATTATTGACATTGAATAAGTCAAATGATTATTGCATATCCAATGTTTCTCCTCATCATTCTCCATATCAGAGAAGATAGATGGGCTACGCCCTGCATCACCACCATCTTAGTTAGTTAGCGAATACAATTTAGAGTGAAGCTCTGAGGCCTTGATCAGTAAAAACTTCATTTTA